>JAODAL010034161.1:0-44620 GCA_025379985.1 Phyllomedusa bahiana | reverse complement strand
CGGCAACCCAGCCTTGGTGGGAAATAGGTTTGTGGGCCTTACACAGTATATAAGGTGCCTTTTATATATTTTTTGTTTATTGTATTTGTTTCTACGCACCTGTTTTTTGCCCTCCTTTATCTATTTATATGTGTTGGCTGCCTTTACTTTCCCTTCTATAGTCTAATTAATCCAAAAAAGTGAATGTAAAAATAAATTAAACAGATCCTTTATTCATCCAGCTTCTAAAAAACAGGTAAAAAAGTGTTCAAAAGATCTCAAAATGATTAATGCAGATTACAGCCAAATGAGCAAGAAAACAAGCCCTGATGACAGAAAAACAAAAATATTATACGTCTTAGAATTCTGCAACACCAATACAATTTTTATAAATGTAGTTTTAGTGTGCAAAAATAATAGACCTCATATAACTGCATACATTTGGTTTCACTGTAATCATGTATACCGACAAATCCTGTATATTATTCTACGTCGTGGACTAAAAAAAAGAAAATAAAAATGCAGTTTTTTTGTGCTTCCAAAAAGAACAAAAAAAGCAATTAGAAATTGCATGTACTGCAAAATGTTACTAAAAAAAAGTTACAGGTCTGAGAATTCAGTGACAATATTATTGTACAAAAGAAGTAAAAGATATAAAGCAACTGTATAATTTGATATCACTGGTATTGTAATAACCCAGAGAATTAATTTGTCATGTTTCTTTTGCTTCACTATGAATCACATAAAAACAAAAACTAAGAAGACAGAATGGTAGAATTCCTTTTTTTCCCCCCTCTCCCTACAAGTTTTATGTACCCAAAATGGTAGCCCTGAAATAACTGAAATACAACTCTTTTTGCACAAAGATAGAAAAGTAAAAAGTTATAGCTTTTGGAATGTGACAGTCAAATATTGAAAGAAATTGGTCAATAAGGCCAAAATTAGAAAAATCATCAAGGGATTAGGATGATCTGTTTACCGAATGTTTACCAATAATTAATTGTTGAGTTATATAGTAACAATAGTTTGCAAACAGGAATTTTTGTACATAACAAATACTGTTATCCTAAACAGACTTTACTGTGTATATACAAAAAAACACCAAAACTATAACTGGGTTAAAAAAAAGTCAAGTCAACGGTGACGTTGGGTAGTGTAACATAAACACTTCATCCAATAACTGCTGCAGCGGTGACTTTCTATTCAGCCCGAGTCTTAAGACGACAGAAGACCAGTAAAGAGGACTGGGAAATGCATCACTGGAATGAACATGAGTTAAGAGGTGAATATGTTTTTATTTTGTCCCAGTCTCCTCATCAATAGTTATATTTAAAAAGGGGGGAGTGGGACAACCCCTTTAATCCATGTAAAAAAAGAATAAAAAGAACATAATCTGTTTTATAATAATGGACAGAATGCATTTATTTTTCCAACTGCAAAGATGATCTAAACAACATGTTGTCTAATAAGTGACAAATTCAAGTATAATATAGTACAATATACTTAATTGAATTTATTAGATACAATTCATGCAAGCAATTTAATATGAATATAAGAACATTACTTCATAAATGAATAGTACAGATACAAAAGTATGAAGGATGCTTTAATTAATGACTGGCAGTCCTTAGGCCATTTGGTAAAAGAAAAGGGATGTCGGAATCCACCTTTCATAATGATATCTTAATGTTCCTTTACACTTTAATGCATAAAATGCTAAATGATGCATGCAGGTGCTGTGTTAGGAAAACCCTCTTGAATATTTTTAAATGTAGAGTTTGGATTGATGGAGAACTGGAAGTAATCAAGATGGCAATGGAAATCTTGTATTAACTTGTAGCGAATATAAAAAAAATCCATAAGCATCTCTATTCTGATGAATTATAAAAAAAAACACTAGCTCTAACAAATCCAAGAATGCCGGAAAAAAATTCTGAAATATGATGCAGCGAGTATTGAAGACAAGTGTTGCCAATACAATTTTTCTGTGGCTTTTTATGACCTGAAAAGTTACTGTACACAAAAAAATAGATAGGATAGGATATGTATTAATAAAAACTGTGTATCCGACATTTAAGAATGTCATAAAACATGGACAATTAACAAGATAATCCTTAAGCACATCAAGAATGGTCTTTCATTACAAAGGCTAGTTATGAATGTAAGATATCAGAATTTGGAGGTTGGATCAAATGACATCATGAACAAGTCACAGGGAAGTCTGAGGGTCTGAACAGCTCACATAACATTTTTGGAGGAACATTATCCATATGGCTGCCAAGTGACACTAAATGGTGCATACAATTTTAATAATAATATAATTTTGAAAAACCTCAAAAATATAAAAAAAATACTTAAGAGGGTTGTCTATGTTAAAAATAAAAAAATAAGATACATGAGGACAAAAAAAAACAAATAAATACATTTTTGCACTCACCACTAGTGATGAGCAATTGTGTCAACTATTGTTATCGGATCGATAGTCGATATTGGAAATTATCATGCAGTTATCCGATAGCCGATAATAGATAATCGCCGATGACCATTAAAGTCTAAGGGAGAGGAACAGCAACTTCATTCTTACACCCAAACAGGGGTGGAGAAGCTGGAATTAACATCCACAACAGGAAACTGGATACGTGCTAAATCTTGGGCAAGACAATTAGGCAACAAGAGTCACAGAAAAAAAGTCATTTCTATTCACTATCCCTGTCTGTACCACAGCATGACCCTTAAACCTGCATGGGCCCAAATTAAAAACTGCCAGAAGGCAGTTATTATTTAAACCATCATTTTAGTTGAACTGGACATTGACAATCCCTGTCCTGGATCGCAGCATGACCCTTAAAACTGTCTGACCTACAGATTAAAAAGTGCCGAAAAAAGGAGTCTTTCAACCACCATTTTAGTTGAACAGGACATTGACTATGCCTGTCCTGGACCACAGCATGACCCTTAAATCTGCATGACCACAGAATTAAGGGAAGGAGCACCTTCTCCCGTACCTCTACCTCCATGTCCTACACTCCTCTTTGCTCGCTTACCACCTGCAATTCGCTCCATGTTCAGAAATATAAAAATTTAAAAGGTATGGAAGAGTTTTTGACAGTCTCTTTTTGAAAGACAACAAAATCACAGTTATTCTTAATCCCTCAATTTCCCAAACAGCCAAATAGGATTAGTAACAGAATTGTTTTCTATCAAATATCTGTAAAATTTGCGGCCCTGGTGGAGAACCATAACACAAAATCAATAGTATTCTTCCTTTAGTCCCTGAGATTTACAACTGTCCAGTAGGATTAGCAATTGATAGTTTTCAACAAACTATTGTACAAATGCACGATTAGCGCCAAACTGAGACGCACTGAGTAAAATATGCCACGGATGCCCCTGCGACCCTCGTCCCGGGTCGCAGGCGCATCCGTGCCCCCACGCCGAGCGGCACCCCGTCCCGCACGTCGTGTTCGGGGTCCGCTCACCCCCTGTCACGGCCGGCGTTCACTTACCTGGCCACGCTCCTGCTCTGTCCCCCTCTGTCCCGCAGCACGCGCGGCCCTGCTACCTAGGGCGCGCGCGCGCCGGCTCTGTGAAATTTAAAGGGACAGTGCCCCGGGTTTAAATTGGGTTTCACTGTCGGGCACTGTTCCTATTTAAGTCCGGCCTATTCCTGGCAGCCTTTCCCCCGGGATCCTTAGTGCTCATGCCTACCGGGACCTACTTAGATTCCGCTCCCTGGCGTGGGCTTTCACCATCGCTTGCGTCGGTCCACTGGATCCACTACCAGACCATTACAGTAGGATTCGGCCATGGATCCCGCCAAGGTGTCCTTGCCGAGCATTGCCAACATCACCACCGTCGTGGTCAAGCAATCTCAACAGATTGCGCAGCAAGCGCAGCAGCTCGAACAGCTCTCCTTCATGGTGCAGCAGCTCATCACCCAGCAGCAGCAACCTTTGCCATCTCCAGTAGTTGTTTCTGCATCAACAGTTCTTGTGGTCCTGGGGGGGCCCCAAGCTTCGGTTGTCGCTCCCATCGAAGTTCGATGGAGACCCGAAACTCTGCAGGGGGTTCATTACCCAATGCTGTTTGCACGTGGAGCTGATGGCCGACCAGTTCCTGTACGAATGGGCGAAAGTGGCTTTCGTGGTCAGCCTACTCTCCGGGAAGGCTCTGGCATGGGCCACACCTCTGTGGGAAAGAAACGATTAGGTGAACGCGCTCCTGCAGTTGTTCCTCAGTGAGTTCCGCAGTCTCTTCGATGAACCAGCCCCTGCAGCCTCCGCTGAGACAGCCCACCGAAACCTACGCCAGGGGGACCTGTCGGTGGGAGAATACGCGGTGGAAATTTCCGCACCTTTAGCCTCGAACTGTCATGGAACGGGGCCCGGGCTCTGCGTGCCACCTTCAAGAAAGGGCTCTCAACCGAGTTAAGGACGTCTTGGCCGCTAGAGACCCCCCAAATCTTCCCTCAGTAACTTGATCCGGTTAGCTACCCGCATTGATGTGCGTTCTTTGAACGGGAAGAGGAACTTCGGCAAGAGCGTCAGTTTAGCCCAACCTGCCGGTTTCCCGCCTGGAAAACCGGTGTTCCAGAGGCCTCCTGCGCCACAGTTGCCAACCTCCACCGAGGAGCCCATGCAGATTGATCGGGCTCGTCTCACTGAGCAAGAGTTGGCCCAGCGTCGACAAAGGAACTTGTGCTTCTACTGTGGCAGCCCAGAACATTTTTTCGGAGGAGTTGTCCCAAGCGTCCCAAGCATGCGGGAAACTTCCGCACCTAGGTTCTGTGGAAGAGGAATTCCTAGGTGCAAACTCCCCCTCTCCACGCCTGCTGATGCCAGTACAGGTCGTGTCCGAAGCTGGAATCTCGTTCCAAGTTCCGGCGTTTCTGGATTCGGGCTCAGCCGGGAACTTTATCCATCAGTCTCTGGTTAGAAAGTATCGTCTTCCGGTGGTCCGCCTGGAGAAACCGCTCGCTATTTCGTCTGTCAGCGGAGAGCTGCTTAGCGACAACATCCAGTTTGCCACCAAGCCACTGTCCCTCCACGTAGGGGTGCTACATAAAGAAGAGATCTCCTTCTACGTTTTCCCTCGCTCCTCGTCGGTGGTCCTCCTTGGACTTCCATGGCTGCGGCTCCACTCTCCTACGCTGGACTGGACGACTGGAGAGGTGACTCGTTGGGGTCCCAATTGTCGGGGGCATTGTTTGGTGGCGCCTCGCCCGATGCTTTCCTGCTCCCGATCGACCCTTCGTGAGCCACTGCCCATCCTGCCTCCCGAGTATCTAGAGTACGCTGACGTGTTCTCTGAAAAACAAGCTGAGAGTCTTCCGCCGCATCGTCCTTACGACTGCTCGATTGACTTACTGCCTGACACCAGTCCTCCTCGGGGCAGAGTCTACCCCTCATCTATTCCAGAGACACAAGCCATTTCAGAGTACGTCCAGGAGAATCTCCGGAAGGGGTTCATCCGAAAATTCTCTTCCCACGCGGGGGCGGGATTCTTCTTCGTAAAAAAGAAGGACGGTTTCTTACGGCCCTGCATAGACTTCCGGGGTCTGAACAAGATCATGGTGAAAAACCGGTACCCTCTGCCGTTGGTCACAGAGCTCTTTTACCGTCTGCGGGGCGCAAGGATCTTCTCCAAGTTGGATCTGAGAGGGGCCTACAATTTGGTCCGAATCCGCAAGGGTGATGAATGGAAGACGGCGTTCAACACCATGGACGGGCACTTTGAGTACCTGATGATGCCCTTCGGACTGTGTAATGTGCCTGCCGTCTCCCAGGAGCTCGTGAATGATATCTTCAGAGACCTTCTCTACACCTGCGTAGTGGTTTACCTAGATTATATCTTGGTGCACTCTCCTGACCTCGAGACCCACCGCAGCCATGTTCGTCTGGTGTTGAAGCGTCTTTGAGAGAACCATCTGTATGCCAAGCTAGGAAAGTGCCTCTTCCACCAAACTAGCCTTCCGTTTCTGGGATACGTCATTTCTGACCAAGGCCTATGGATGGACCCAGCGAAATTGTCAGCCGTGTTGCAGTGGCCACGCCCTGTCGGTCTGCGAGCCATACAGCGTTCTGGGCTTCTGCAACTACTATCGTCAATTTATTCCCCACTTTTCTACGCTAGTGGCTCCGATAGTGGCACTTACAAAGAAACACGCTAACCCCCGCAGCTGGCCCTCCGCAGCTGAAGAGGCGTTCGCGAAGCTCAAATCTGCCTTTACCACAGAATCTATCCTTTCGCGGACGAAACCCTTCACGTTGGAAGTGGATGCTTCATCTGTGGGGGTCGGAGCAATTCTTACGCAAAAAGGGCCCACGAGCAAGACCGTAACACGTGGTTTCTTTTCCAAGACGTTCTCCTCGGCCGAGAGGAACTACATGATTGGCGACCGGGAGCTACTAGCTATCAAGCTGACTTTGGAGGAGTGGCGCTATCTGCTGGAGGGTGCTCGCCACCCCATCCGCATCTATTCAGACCACAAAAACCTCCAATACCTCCAGACGGCTCAGCGACTTAACCCATGCCAGGCTAGGTGGTCGCTCTTCTTCTCCCGGTTTGACTTCCAGATCCACTTCCGGCCCGCAGAGAAGAACGTGAAAGCCGACGCTCTCTCCCGTGCCTCCGACGTAGTGGGTGAAGAGGCTACTCCAGAGCACATAATTCCCCCAGAAGGTCTTATCTCGGCTGCTCCAGTTGACCTCCGGAGGGTTTCCCCGGGGAAGACCTATGTAAGGCCTGCTCTCTGCAGACGTATCCTGAAATGGGGACATTGCTCCTTGGTGGCCGGACATCCCGGTGCCCGAAAAACGTTCCTCTTGATATCCCGGTTATATTGGTGGCCAGAGCTCGTTAAGGTGTCAAAGGGTTTCGTTCAGTCTTGTAACTCCTGTGCCCACAACAAGACTTTCCCCGTCCCCAAAACCGGCAGGTCTACTAAAATCCACTACCCATCCCGACTCAACCATGGACCAACAAATTTCATGGACTTTATAACCGATCTCCCTCCCTCGGCTGGCAACACCATTATTTGGGTTTATCCAGATCGGTTCTCCAAGATGGCGCATTTTGTCCCTTTGCCAGGCCTGCCATCTGCCCCCTGGCTGGCGGAGCTATTCTTTCTTCATGTGTTCCGTCTGCATGGGCTCCCTCAGCAAATCGTCTCGGATCGGGGGCCAGTTTGTTTCCAAAGGTTTTTGGGGAGCCCTGTGTGCCCAACTCCAGGTGAAGCTCGACTTCTCTTCCCCCTTACCACCCTCAGACGAATGGGCCCGGTGGGGAGGGTCAACCAGGGCTTGGGGATGTTACCTACGCCACTTCGTCTCTGCAGCCAAGACGAACTGGTCCAACTTGCTACATGGGCGGAATTCTCTTATAACTCCCTAGATTCAGAGTCCGCAGGGATCTCCCCCTTCTACATCGTATATGGTCTGCATCCCCGCCCACCTCTCCCTCTGGCATCTCCATCCGAGGTTCCGGCGGCGGATGCACTGGTCCAGGACATGAAGACCGTCTGGTCCCAGACCCGCCAGTCTCTGCTCCGTGCTTCTGAGCGCACGAAGACTCAAGCCGATAGAAGAAGAAGTCCTCCTCCTGTCTTCTCCCCAGGTGACAAGGTGTGGCTGTCGGCCAGATATGTCCGCCTTAAGATGCCTTCCTACAAACTGGGACCCCGCTTCCTAGGAACCTTTGAGGTCCTTAACCCGCTATCCTACAAACTCCAGCTCCCTCCTACCATGCGAATTCCCAACTCTTTCCATGTCTCATTACTAAAACCCCAGGTCCTTAATCGTTTCTCCCTGAAGTCTGTCCCTCCTCCGTCTGTGGCGGGTGCCCCCAATGTCTTTGAGGTCAAGGAGATCTTGGGAATGAGAAGAACTAGAGGGAAGCAATATTTTTTAGTTGACTGGAAGGTGTTCGGGGGCGAGGAGAGGTCTTGGGAACCGGAGGAGAACATCCTGAACTGCAGCACCCTCGAGAAATTCCTCCACGCTAGGAAGAGGAGGGGGCCTAAGGGGGGGAGGGTACTGTCACGGATGCCCCGGCGACCCGCGGCCCGGGTCCCAGGCGCATCCGTGCCCCCACGCCGAGCGGCACCCCGTCCCGCACGTCGGTCCGGGTCCGCTCCCCCCCCCCTGTCACGGCCGGCGTTCACTTCCCTGGCCACACTCCTGCTCTGTCCGCCTCTGTCCCGCGGCGTGCGCGGTCCCGCTCCCTAGGGCGCGTGAACGCCGGTTCTGTGAAATTTAAAGGGACAGTGTTCCGGTAATTGGTCACTGCCGGGCACTGTTCCTATTTAAGTTCGGCCTATTCCTGGCAGCCTTGCCGGATCCTTAGTGCTCATGCCTATCGAGAAAGCGTTCCAGAAAGTCTTGTCTTGTCTCCCGTGTACCGAACCCGTCTGCTCACGTTTACCGACCATTTAATCTTGCCCCTGCCCTGACCTCCTGCCTGTCCCCGATACGAGCCTGATTGCCGATTCTGTACCTCGCCTACCCTTGGCCGCCACCGCAAGCAAGTCTCGCCAGTGGAAGCGACTTGGTAGATCCCCGCCGCAGCAAGTCCATCCCGCTTTGCGGCGGGCTCTGGTGAATACCGGGACCCACTTAGATTCTGCTCCCTGGCGTGGGCTTTCACCATCACTTGCGGTGGTCCAGTGGATCCACTACCAGACCGTTACAAAACAGAAGTATTCAGAAGTTATATGGATTAATATGGCGGCCTTCGCACCACTGACCAGGTGCAACTTACTAGGAAATAAATTTTAACAAAATTTGTGTACAACTAGCTCTATGGCCAAAAAAGACGCACGGAAATGCAATAAGAGTATTTAAAAGTTTTATGGATTAATTGGCGGCCTCCGCACCACTGACTACAGGCGCAATTTTTCTAGGAAATATGTATAACACAATTTGCATACAACTGAGCTCTTTGCGGCAAACAGAACGCACGGACTTCAATAAAACTAATTTAAAAGTTATAGGGGTAAGTTACGCCGGTTTTTGGGAACACTGACACGCAGTGATTTTCAATAGATCTGAAAAAAAGGGACAATTTCACCTATATCAGAGGTCTGCTGGCCAAAAAAGTGGTAAAAAAACAATGCTTTTTCAATCAAGATCACAGAAAAAACACACTGAGCTGCAAAATATCTCCCTTCCTTTCAAACCTCTCCTGCTGCCGCCCCCCTTTCCCCCCCCACAGCCCCGCGGTACAAAACACCATTTGATATCCTTAAAACGTTCTCTAAAAATAAATAAGAAATGAAATTCTCTAATCTAACTCTATTCTAAGCTGTAGGTAGGTGGATGGTTTCTTGTATTAGAAGAGACTATCTCTCAGAGCTGTTAGAACAGCTATTGGTTTAAATGCAGACAGACACGTCCTGCTGTGAAGTAGCATAGACAAAGGATGAGCTCAAACAGGAAATGCAGTTGCATAGATAAAACAAGGTCACGTGATTTTGCAGCCAATGAGATCCATACACCGCAAAGTAGTGACGGTGTCCCTCCTCCTCACCCCTCTCTATCCTGGGAGCTGATTGGCTGGCCGCCAATGCTGAAAATGGCGCGATAGTAATAGAGTATCTGTTAGATTGTCACCTAAACTCGCGTGATCGGAAATTTCCCATAAGCCTAAAAACCGTGCCGATTTCAACTTTTGGCGATAATATCGCTGATCCCTACTCACCACTGTTCAAGTGCTGTAATTCCTGGCAATGACCCCTTGTTTCTGTAAGCTTCATCTTCTTCATTTGGGCATGACCATTGCAGCCAAATAGTGAAGCCAACAGTCACATGCTATTACCTTGACATCACTGCTTATTGCCATTAACTTCCTTAGCAGTAAAGTCAAGGGAATGACACTTAACCACTGGAGTCACTAACTGGTTGCAATAGTCCCCCATCAGCTGAAAAGGAGGAATCAAACAGAAACTGAGGGGTGACCTATAATGACCTATAACTTTAGTGCTGGAATGGCAGTAAGTACAAAGGTGAGTATTTTTTTTAAACCTCTATATTTTAATTTTTTTTATCTTACTATGCAATGCACTGTCTTTAGGAAATATAATTTAGGTGCAAATTAGTCTAAAAGGTTTATCTGCTCTAAATTAGTCTATGGAATGAAGCCTATGAGCTGGCTTGGTAGGAATACAATGTATGTTATGGGGATGATTTATCAGAATTGCACCAAGGGATAATTATCAGCTTTCAGACCAAGGGTGGAAGTATTTCTGAAACAGCTTGTGAATTGTTCGCATGCTGCTGTGGTGAAAGTGCAGACAAATGATTCGACTGCCAATAAGTGAGGGGGAAACTGTGGGGTACCACATGCCCTCAAAGAAAAAGAGGAATGTTGGCTACAGAGGTGCACAAGGGCGGTCCGACATGCAACAGTGCAGCAGCTCACCACCAAATTTAACCACGGGGCTACCAAACATGTGTTTAAAAAAGAGTTTAGAGAAACACTACTGTGAATGGTGCTCCAAAGCAGATAAATGGTCTCTGCACCTCTGCTAACAAGGTTGCATCAGAAAAAAGGCTTCAATTTTCACAGCAGTATTGAAATTAAACCTCTGTTGATTAGAAAAAGGGTTGCCTTATCTAAAGAGTCACATTTTCTAATGTTCTGTGGAATTCCCACCTATCATGACAAACTTATGACAAATCCTCGCAATATGTCATAATTAGTGTTGAACGATTATTATCGACAAAGTTGAAATCGGCACAGTTTTTATGGTGATCGGATTTTTAGATCATGCGATAATTTAGGTTAAAATCTGTGCATCATCTATTAAGTTTGCGCCTTTTTCGGCGCTTCCTGTAATTGTGGCGGCAGCAAATCAGTTACAGAATAGAGCAGGGTAGATGGGTTGTGTGCGACGTCATGACGGGGATGTGTTTGGTTGCGATTGGCTAAAAAAATAATGCCCTCGTTTTTAATAAAACGGTTTGTTCAGCTCAGTGTCCCCCAGGTTCGAGCAGAGGAGTGCGCTCTGTTTGTGCCCCAAACAGCTCGCAAATTTTTATATTTTACAGAAAAACCCTTCTATTAGTGTGACCTTACAATTTATTTAGATTAGGATTGGAGATTTTATATATTAGGTAGAAAATTTTAAAAAGGAGATCTACCCTGAAAAGTAGGGGGGGGAGGGGGAGGGGGGGCCCCCGGGGTGAACACGAAAAGCTCTATAAAGAATAGGGATAAGTTCCCCAAGATTTGTGTGACATTGAATAGCTTTTTTTTTAACAGTTTTTATTGAAATATTTCCGGATATTGGGCGTGAATTATAGGTACACATTTTCTGAAAAATGAGGTCTTTTGTTGGGTAAAAAAACTCCACTTTTATTATCGTTACATTTAAAAGGGTTTTTCTTTTCAATTTTGCCCATTCCCCTTTGTTGTATATCCACCCCTTTGACTTAAATTAAAACCCCAAAAGTCAGCACGGGTTTGATGGGGCCCAAAATACCTTTAATTTTCCGAAAACATTACGATGTGTTTTTTATTTGGTGCCCCTAAGTTTGTTCTTGAGGCACCTTCATTTAAAATGTGAATCTGCAATTTTTTAGTACCCCAAGGGATTGATGGTCCCAAAAAAATACCTTTTATTACCCGAACATTTCAGATATGTTTTTTTGGACTTTGCCAGTCCAGATTTGTTGATAGACCCACCTTGCATTTTAAATTTTGAATCCAGAAATTTTGTGTAGTTACCAGGTGATTGTAGGTGCCAAAAAATCCCTTTTTTATCCGAACATTAAGATAGTGTTTTTTTACTTTGGGCATACAGCTTTTTTTATTGAGGCACTTGCATTAAATGTAATGCTGCAATTTTTTGTCACCACAGGTAAAATTGTTGGTGCAAAAAATACCTTTTATTATGAATACATTACGATCGTTTTTCCCCCTTTTCCCCAGTCCAGATTTGTTGATGAGCCACCTTGCGTTAAATTTAAAATCAGCAATTTGTAGTTACCAAGGTGTTTGATGGTCCCAAAAAAAATTACCTTTTTTTTCCCGAATACATTAAGATACTGTTTTTTACTTTGGGCACAGTTTTTTATTGAAGCATTTTCATTAAAAATTTGGAATCGAATTTTTTAGTACAGGTAAATTGATAGGTCCAAAAAATACCTTTATTATCCCAAAATACATTCGAAACGGTTTTGGCATTTTGGGGCCCAGATTTTTGTGGCAACCTTGAGTTTAATTTGAACAGCTTTGGGGTTTTACCCATGAATTAAAGGTAAGAACAGCTCGCCAATTGTCTTCGTGGTTAAAGCAACCTGCATCCGCAGTTTACCTCCCCGTCCCCCAGTACGGCCCCAAATTCTTTATCAGCATCCCAAACATCCGTCCCCAAATGAAGAGCCCCAAATGTAACCCGGGGTACCCCCCACTGTGGTAAACCCTTTTTGAAGACCCTTTTTATGACAAAAGCGGTTGGGGTCGAAGATGTTAAAAGATCAAAAGGCCAAAGAGGTGATTTTTCTGCTTGAGTCCCGTTACTGATGCCATAGAGGGGAGAAGGAAGCGGTCAATGCCTTTGGGCCCTCTTGCTTGTAGCCCCCGGGTTTTGGATGCAGAATGTAGGCGACGAAAGTCACCTGTGTTGTGTGATGATGACGCATTGTGATCAACTGGTCTTTTCAGCAGAATTTTTTGCGAGCGCTCATCATGGCAGGAGGAAGAGATGGGGGGTGTCAGTGGGTTTCCCCCTCAAAAAGGGAGGGGCCGGGCGCGAAGTCCCCTGATATGATTTCGCCAGCCAAAGGCAAACGCAAACCCCCCCCTCGTTATCGCCCCTAAAAAGGGCCCGGACCCTCAAGCTGGGCCTTCCCTTTACCCAAACCTTGATTCACCCCCGAAAGTCATATGCGCCTTTGCGTAAACGTATAAGTAAGGGGAAGAACCTTTGGTTTGGGTTAACCCACACCACATGCTGTACGCCGAATGATGAGTTGAAAAGGAGGAAACTTTTGGAAAAAAGGCCAGACCGACGCCGGGCCTCCCCCACTGTCCCCCCTTGTTCCGCCTCTCCTCCTCCGCCCCACCCGCGTTCCCCAGTGCCCCTGTCTCTCAGGGTTGATCAGGGACGCTCCCCTTCGCCTCCACCCTCGCCCCGAGTACCCCCAGCACCCAGAGCCCATCTACCCCTTCTCCTTCCCCCGTTTGACGACTGCGCTTTCAGCGGCCAGTTAGCAGCCAGCTTCTGTCTTCCGGTTTGGGGAGAAGAAAAAAACTTTTAACCCCAAAACCCTCCCAAAACCCAAAATGAATGTCGGATTGCCAGGTTTTGGCCTTGGAAAAATTGCCTTTCCCTTGGTGGACAAGATGGGTTCCCCACGTCTGGCCTTGCCTGCCCCCAAACCGATGACGGAGGCATTTCTTTGCCAGAAAAGCCCCTCCCTGCCCTGGCCTTCCCCGTGTCATCTAAAATTTTAAAGGGTTGGGCTCGTGTCCCCGGGAAAAAGTCATTGACCCCCAACATGGACTGTAACCGGCCGGCCCCTATATCTCTGTGACGTACTGGGTGTGACGGTGGCTCTAGGCTCGGCAGCTTCAAAAACGCAGGGATGGGGCAGGGTTTTTTTCCCCCCCGGGGTTAAACGTGCCCCGAGAAAACCCGGCCGGTCGAAAATAATCTGTTTGGAGGGCCCTCCCCCAAGGCAGGAGTGTGGCGGTTCCAACGAACGAGCGCTGGCTGGGTGCAAGAACCTTGTGCCCGGAAGTGGTGTGCGTAACGGGCGAAATCTGCTGGGCCCCCCTTAAGATCGGTAGGTGGGCACATCCCTTGCCTGGCACTGTATGAACTTTGTCCCGAAATTTTTAAAAAGGGTACCCCGGGGTTGGGTGCCCGTGAGGAAGGCTCGAAGTCTAAATTCCATTCGCCCTTTGCCCTGCTTCATTTCCCGCCTGGCGCATTGCAGGTAGCTCGGCTCCCCGTAACTGCCTCATTTTTTGACGTGGCACGCTGGAATTCCACCCCCCACTGCTCCGGTTGTGGAGCAGCGCAATGCCATTACGGTATGAAGTGAAATGGCCTGACAAGCAGCGGTTTTCGGACCTCGGGGTGTTGACCCCCGGGTGGAGGGGTGAAAGGCTCGGCACCTCTTGCCAGTTTTGAAAAAAAGCCACCAAAAAAGGTCAGTGGGGAAATGCCCCTTTTCAGCATGGTTGTGGTGATCTTAGTTCTGGAAGATCGTTTGGGCACTCTGAAAAACAGGTCCGCCAGGCCCGGGGGGGGGAGACGGACAAGATGGGGAAAACGGAGCCTTTCTCTCCGTCAAAAATCCCCAAGGCCGACGTTTAAATTTCATCGGTTTCATTAGGCAGTGGTTAGGGGGGCCAAGTAGGCAAAGGGGGGATAGTTCAGGGTGCATATCTAGGAAGTCACGGCTGTGTTGAAGCCCTTTTGCCCGGGGGCGCGGAGGGGAGGAGGGGTTTTTAGGGCACCCATGTTTTGACGTCCCCGCTTGGAAAGAGGTTGGGCGTTTTAGGGGAGGAGGAAGATGGGAAGATGAGTTTGCTAGTGCCCCCCCGACCCAGAGGCTTGGGAAATCAAGGGTCCATCTCTCACTGTGCTTGGTGTCCAATTTCCTCAACATGATCCTTGCATTAAGGGGATCAAAATTTTAAAAACAGTTATGGGTGGCCCCCCTCTGGATCCCCGGTACAAAAAAAAAACTAGCACTTTCCTTCCACCCCCCCCAAATAGAGAGTAAAATGAGGAAAAAAGGGACCCTTTTGATGATCAACGGAGGGGAAATTTTTGCTCTGTTCAGTTTCCCAATGTCACGGTGGAACAACATCAGCGCGTGCAGAGTAGAGTGCCAAGTAGGGTAGCGGCCGCAGAGGCAAAGGGGGGAGAAGCCCAATGGGGACCTCTGGCATCTTTGTTTAAACCCCCTCAAACGAAGCAAAGAGGGAAATCCCCGCCAAAAGAGATCAGCTTAAATCAGGTGCACGACTTTCTGCTCTCAAACCTGTTTTTGTATTGTTCCCGGACCCCTAGTTTTGGGTATCCCAAAATGAAGAATGGCCGGCTGGCTGTCAGCATGAGGGTTTTCCCGCCCCGCAGCCGCGTCATATCTGAGGGACCTTCAGCACGCTGGGGGTCTTAAGCAAAGCATCGGTTTCCCAGTAATGTGGTCGTTTGATTTCATCAAAATGAAAGGCTGGATTTGATGAGTTGTGGCCCCCCAATTGCCCAGGCACCCATTTGTTGCCGGGCTATTCAATTCCTCTTCAAACAGAAAAGGTCCTTTGAAAAAATTTTTTTTAAAAGATCATTTCTTTCTGCATTTTTATTTCTTTTCCCAAAGTTCATTTTGTGGTTTTGCTGTGGGGAGATGTAAAAGACAGCAAGGTTTCATGACAAACCGTATTTCCATTTATCATTTTTATCTTAAGAAGTTTTCGCATTGTCAATGGTTTTGAGGTAATGTTGCTGTGAGATACAGCTATAATTAGGGTCCTTTGGAACAGAAATGTGGTTTTTAAGTGGCATTTCTCCCTCACAATTTTTAATAGTGGCTGAGAAGTCATATTTATAATTTTTTGGGGTCATGTAGCTGTGAGATACAGCAATAATCAGGGTCCTTTGGAACAGAAATGTGGCTTTTGAGTAGCATTTCTCCCTCACAATTTTTAACAGTGGCTGAGAAAGTAATATTTATAATTTTTTTGGGGTCATGTAGCTGTGAGATTACAGAAATTTAATCATGGCCCTTTTGGGAACAGAAATGTGGCTTTTAAGTGCATTTCTCCCTCGCAATTTTTAACAGTGGCTGAAAAAGTCTATTTATAATTTTTTGGGGTCATGTAGCTGTGAGAAAAAAGCAATAATCATGGTCCTTTGGAACAGAAATGTGGTTTCTAAGTGGCATTTCTCCTCAACAATTTTTTAACAATGGCTGAGAAGTCATTTTTATAATTTTTTTGGGTCATGTAGCATTGAAATGCAGAAATTTACTACGGGTTTCCTATTATAAAAAAAAATGTTGTTTCTAACAGACATTTTTTCCCTTCACAATTTTTTGAAAGTGGCTCAAGGGTCATGCTTTGAATTTTTGCGGGCTTTTGCTTTGAAATGCAGCTATACTACAGGTCCTATTATAAAAAAATGTTGTTTCTAACAGACATTTGTTTTTCACAATTGTCAACAGTGGCTCAAGGGTGATGGTGCTGTCAGAAAAGGAATAGGTAGGACATGTTAATGGACACATATTGCAAAAAGACTTGTTTTTGCAAGATCTTTAACATAGCTATCAATCCTGTATTGAGAGAACCCATTTAATACAATTAAAAAAAGAGAAACAAAGGGCATGGTGGGGTTCCATCCTATTTTAAAAATGTGTTTTCTAGAATTAAATACTAAAAAACTTGATGTACAAAATAGCTGGTAAAAAAATCCTCTGAATTGTACCAGGGAGGTACAGGAAAACTTGACCAGATGTAGGTTATTCAGAGGACATGGAGTATGGAGCACGGACAGAGAACAAAGTACAGAGACAATTTCCTCCAGCACGTTGAGTAAAATGAGAAAAAGAATGTCAAGAAAAAGGGCACCTGGGTGAACAGGAGCGTTAAACCACCAGTATTTCCAAGTGAAGCTCAATTGGTCCGCACCTCATACAGAGGGCAAGCGCTACCCAGGTCTTGACTGTCTACGGAGGAGGCTGGAGTTCTCACACTTCCGCTTCCGCACTCTGCTTCAGCACGACAGTTTTCGTTGCTGCGTCATTAGGGCATTTTAACTGCGTGTTATAGATGACGGACGCAGCCTGGGCTCTCACCGCACCCACTGTAACTCCGGCCCAGGGTCATGCTGTGGCACAGGACAGGTATAGTCAATGTCCAGTTCAACTAAAATGGTGGTTGAAAGACTCCTTTTTCCGGCACTTTTTAATCTGTGGGTCAGACAGATGTTAAGGGTCATGCTGCGGTCCAGGGACAGGGTTTGTCATGTCCAGTTCAACTAAAATGGTGGTTGAAAGACTTCTTTTTCCGGCACTTTTTAATCTGGGGGTCAGACAGGTTTAATGGTCATACTGCGGTCCAGGACCGTTCTAGTCAATGTCCAGTTCAACTAAAATGGTGGTTCAAAGACTACTTTCTTCCAGCACTTTTTAATCTGTGGGTCATGCAGGTTTTTAGGGTCATGCTGCGTTCCAGGACAGGGATATTCAATGTCCAGTTCAAGTAAAATGATGGTTCAAATAATACTGCCTTCTGGCACTTTTTACTTTGTGGGTGATGCAGGTTTAAGGGTCATGCTGTGGTACAAGACAGGGCTAGTGAATGGTGTGTGACTTTTTTCTGTGGCTTTTATAGCCTAAGTGTGTTGCCTAAGATGTAGCAGGTATCCATTTGACTGTTGTTGCTGTTAATTCCAACTTCTCCAGCCCTGTTTGGGTGTAAGAATGAAGGTGTTGTTGCTCTCCCATAGACTTTAATGGTCATTGCTCATAATCGACTGCTCACTATCGAAAAACCTTATCGATGGTGGCCGACTATCGACTATCGCCCGATGTCGATGGCCAACGTAATCGCTCAACACTAGTCATAATTTCAAATGTTTGGAAATCCCTTTTTACTTATTTTTGTATGGTTCCAGAAATTAAACTTTAATCATACTTCATAATATACCACAATTAGAACTATACAAGCAAAACAGAGATCAATACTGAATGTTCTAAAGCAAAGCAGCAGAGCAGCAATACATCACCTACTGCAGATGGCATATTTAGCATTGTGGCCACATGTGAGCAGTAAATTAAAACTACCTTAAATTTTCATTGTACTTTATCAACCTTCTTCAGCATCTAATGAAGACAGAGCATTGTGTTAGAATGTTCTTGAGAGAGGATAAGTTATTCAGAGGCGATATATTCATTCTCTCAGTTCCATCTAAATTATATGGTTCCAGAGACCCAACTAGGCTGATTTCACTACATAAATTAGTCATTGAACTTTAAAGGTGCACTTTATAACCTTTCCCTGTGAAACTTTTTCACACAGATATGAATTGTAAATCTCCAGTATGTAGATGCCTGAGAATTGAGCTGTGGGTATGTTCATAATATGTCAAATATATATGTAAAATGTATGTTTTAGCGATTTACAGTTGTAGTTATGTTACAAATCCCAATCTAGTTCATGAAAGCTGTAAGGGAAAATTTATTTAGGAATGTACACCAGTTGTTCTTGCTCACAATTTTTCCTTTGACTTACGTTTTCATGCTGCTTACACCACTTCTAGAGAAGTGGGTAGAGCTTGTTGGGAGATGTGGGGCCTTATTTGTCAGCAATTACATCAGAAAATGGCACACATATTTGTGGAAATCTATGCCAGCTATAAGATTTCCTTTTTTCACTTATGGACAGCCAAATACATTTGTTGTGTCTTACTCCTGTGGCTTTGACTGGCTTGTGAACTGCCTGCCTACGTAAATCTGCTCCATAGTAGTCAATGTAAAACAAGCTTTATAGTTGTAAATAGTAGTAAAGCATTTTAAATTTTACTAGTAATCTATTTAAACAAATGTAACAAATTCAGGTACTTGATGGGACATCTATCTCATTTTAAGGTGTGCCTGTTGATGAGGGTTGTTTTTTGCAGTCACTAGTTTACTTTGTGAAATAGATAATTTAATTGAAATACAGAATATATTTGCTCATATGTATTAAACAGTTCAACCCAGTTGCATTGCAAACCTCACCACAGTAAACTATGAACAGGCAAATTATATATTTAAGTTTTCATGTCAAATTTAAAAAGTGAACTTCACTGACAGTGAACCTGTCAGGTGGTTAATGCTGCCCTATCTGAGAGCAGGATGTGATAGAGGAGAGAAGCTGACCCCGCCCACATACAGTGATGCGGAGTAAACAGGACCTCCACTGGCTCTAAAAGATTACAATCAGAAATTCTGCTTCATAGCCTATATACCACAGAG
Source organism: Phyllomedusa bahiana (assembly GCA_025379985.1). Lineage (NCBI taxonomy): Eukaryota > Metazoa > Chordata > Amphibia > Anura > Hylidae > Phyllomedusa > Phyllomedusa bahiana. The sequence goes on along the minus strand of JAODAL010034161.1, from coordinate 25,670 downwards.
CTCGGCTTCTCTCCTCTATTATATAGCCCTATATATTACAGAACTCAGCTTCTCTCCCTCTATCATATAATCCTATATATCACAGAGCTCAGCTTCCCTCCTCTATCATATAACCCTATATATCACAGAGCTCAGCTTCCCTCCTCTATCATATAACCCTATATATTACAGAACTCAGCTTCTCTCCCTCTATCATATAATCCTATACATCACAGAGCTCAGCTTCTCTCCTCTATCATATAACCCTATATATCACAGAGCTCAGCTTCTCTCCTCTATCATAAAACCCTATATATCACAGAACTCAGCTTCTCTCCTCTATAACCCTATATATCACAGAGCTTATCTTCTCTCCCTCTATCATATAACCCTATATATCACAGAACTCTGCTTCTCTCCTCTATCATATAAACCTATATATCACAGAGCTTATCTTCTCTCCCTCTATCATATTACCCTATATATCACAGAGCTCAGTGTCTCTCCTCTATCATATAACCCTATATATCACAGAGCTTATCTTCTCTCCCTCTATCATATAACCCTATATATCACAGAGCTCAGCTTCTCTCCTGTATCGTATAACCCTATATATATATTACAGAGCTCAGCTTCTCTTCTCTATCATATAACCCTATATATCACGGAGCTCAGCTTCTCTCCTTCTATCATATAACCTCTTATAACAGGAGCTCAGCTTCTCTCCTTCTATCATATAACCCTCTGTATAACAGAGCTCAGCTTCTCTCCTCTATCTTATAACCCTATATATCACAGAGCTCAGCTTCTCTACATCTATCATATAACCCTGTATATCACAGAGCTCAGCTTCTCTTCTCTATCATATAAGCTTATATATCACAGAGCTCAGCTTCTTTCCTCTATCATATAACCCTATATATCACGGAGCTCAGCTTCTCTCCTTCTATCATATAACCCTCTGTATAACAGAGCTCAGCTTCTCTCCTCTATCATATAACCCTATATATCACAGAATTCAGCTTCTCTCTTCTATCATATAACCCTATATATCACAGAGCTCAGCTTCTCTCCCTCTATCATATAACCCTATATAACACAGAGCTCAGATTCTATCCTCTATCATATAATCCAATATATCACAGAGCCCAGCTTCTCTCCTCTATCATATAACCCTATACATCATAGAGCTCAGCTTCTCTCCTCTATCTTATAACCCTATCTATTACAGAGCTCAGCTTCTCTCCCTCTATCATATAACCCTATATAATACAGAGCTCAGTTTCTTTCGTCTATCACATAACCCTATATATCAGAGCTCAGCTTCTCTCCTCTATCTTATAACCCTATCTATTACAGAGCTCAGCTTCTTTAGTCTATCATATAACCCTGGATATCACAGAGCTCATCTTCTCTCATCTATCATATAACCCAATATATCACAGAGCTCAGCTTCTCTCCTCTATCATATAACCCTATATATCACATAGCTCAGCTTGTCTTCCTCTATCACATCCTGCTTTTTATAGAGGGCAGCAAAAGCCACCTGACAGGTTCCCTTTAAGGTAACTAACATTAAAACGTATACACTACTGGTTAAAATCACTCCAACTACCTCCTTTTTAAGTAAAAATGTGCTACTGTGCTTTGCAGAGCATTCAAAAGTCTAAAAAATATACAAATTTTGGAGTCACAAATTAAAGGTACAAGGAATACAAGGAAGGGAATCCACCAATCAATGCATACATCTGTTAGGAAGCACTAAACACCACTGTAAAATAGCAGCTTTCACAGCTACTTTTAATTGACATCCCCTGATAATAAAACTAGCAAATGTACCCATAGCTGCAGGTTTCACTGACACTTAGGCTATGTTCACACGGCTTAAAATGGGACGTATTTCAGTCCGTAATTACGCGCTGTAGTGCGCAAATTACGGCTGGATTACGTCCCAGTCATCACGGTAATCCACAGTTCTCATAGAGAACTATGGATTACGTCTCCTCTCCCTGGTCGGCGAATCCGCCGGGCGGGGAGATAATTGACATGTGAAGTACCAGCGGCGTATACGCGCCGCTGGTAATGAATGTCTATGGGTCGGTGAGGTGCCGGCCCCCCGCACCCACCCCCACCCCCGTCCACACGGCATAATTGCGGGGCGTAATTATGCCCTGCAAATAAGCCGTGTGAACATAGCCTTACAGGAATGGTACCTGCTTACTTTTTAGGAAGCTGTTTTCAGAAAGGACATTGTCATAACTGCATAACTTCAAGTAGGAATAAATATTGGGTAGTATACTTGTGCTAGTATGCATTTTGAGTTATCCTTTCACTGATCACAATGCCACCTAAAAAAAATTGCTGTGAATTAGGCCCCATAGTGATTACATGAAGATAACACACAAGTGGCCACGTGTATGAAAACTGTCTAGGTCTAAAATTCACTTTGTTGCCCATAGAAACCAATCACAGGGCCCCTTTCATTTTTCTAGAGCACTGTATGAAATGAAAGGGGCGCTCTGATTGGTTGCTATGGGCAACATAGTGAGTTTTAGACCTAGACAGTTTTCATACATGTGGTCCAATGTTCTGTGATTCCAGACCCCTAAAAGATTACGAATCAATGTCACATTTGAAGACCACAAAATAATTCTTATTATAGCTGCTAAAATCATGGACACATATGTAAATGTTTCTGAAGGCTCTCAAAACTGGAGAAATGGGGGAGGTTTATCAAAAAAGAAGACATTTTCCCGGACCTACTATCATCAGTCCCATTGGAGAACACTATATAAAGTGCTACCATTTTTCTTATCCCAACACACTGTGGACTGAGGTTAAGCAGCGAACCCATGCAACCACATGCACACATTAGCATGAACCATGCCAAGAAGTGGAATATAAGGAGTTTTCACCCTACATGGGTGGACAGCCCATTGGTCAAGAAAGGCAGAGTTCGTGTGAGGGTGGGGACTAAATCATAGGTCAGGGCAGGCAGGAGACAGGAATTAGGTCAAACTACAGTTTAGATACCAAAAGCCAATCCAGACATGCACGTTATGGACTGGAATGAGGGAAGAAGCCCTTTAAATAGGAATTGGGACTTACTGATTGGAGGAGTAATAGATTTGTAAAGAAGTACTAAGAAGTAGGCACAGAGCACAGGGAAGATGAAATTGACCAGGGAAGAGGCCACAGTGGACACACAATCTGCGGTAAGATAAGGGTAAGGGGCACTTAGAACACAAAAAAAAATTTGCTTTATTTTGACCTCAAAAAATTTTTCTTCCTTTGGGGGCCGAGAAACTACTCGCACAACACACCACAAAGAGGATTTGTTTGTATTCTGTAACCACAAGTCCCATTGAAAGATAAAAGTTTTTTTCAAAAAACAGTAGACTATTTCTAATCAAAGTAGTATCATAAGGAGTTGATTAATTCTGATTTGAAGTTATTTGATTAAAAACAGTAATAAGGTACAAATCAAACACTGATTGTAGTAGTCTCTGTTTTCTAATTCTATTTACAGAATGTTGCATTGTGTTATTCCCTTTGGGGAATTTCATAGTCTTTGAGGGTTTGTTATTGCTTATATCTACGTTTTAGTTTTGGGAAACTTTTTTTCTCCGATATATAAACGGAATGTGTCCCATGTAGACCCTTTCGAATTTTATTTTTAAAATAAAAATGCATATTTTTCTTCTCTGCCATTTTCTTTGAAGTATTACCAAAGCTGGATGGCAGACTGCAGACTAATGGACTATGTGCTCACACCTCCAATCTCTGCTGACCTGTACCAAGACTTCAGACACTCTAACTTATATGACTTTGTGATATATCTTTTTAGTTGTTCTGCACTATGTTGGTGATTTGATGCACATATTCTTTAAGCCACTCATTGTTATATACTGGGATGGGAAGCTCACTAATGAACATTAATACTGCATACAGAAAAGAATGTTTATTGTCATTTTTAGAGTAATTGGTTTATTGAGAATTTATTTTACATTAATAAACATCAATTGTATTATGTTTACAACAAGGGTACAAAAGAATAATAAAAAAATGTGAAAATGATTAAAAAAACATTGTAAAAAATGGTATGGAAACGGGGATAACAAAAAGACAAAGGACACATTAACATATGTAAACCAACAGAAAGAGGTCAAAATAACCAAGTAGACTAATGATATACACAAACAGGATTTTTCTTACATGTAGTTAATGCCCACATTCAAATAGATCTACATATGGGTCCTCTTTATCAAGTTAAATAATGTCATCATACAGTCCCAATAGATTATATTTCCTTTCTCATGCAAAACATTTTGATATTGATCAAAAAAGCGCCATTCGAATAAATGAATAACTTCAATAACAGAATAACCAATTTTTCCCTTAACACTAATAGCCAAATTGCCACTATTAACAGCGCCATCAAAAGTCCCTTAATATTAACACCATTGTAGCTAGCATACTGCATCTCAAAATTAATGATGCCAGAAGAGAACCTCCTGTAAATACTGCAAATAGAGTGATCATTCTACACAATAGTGCCAACAGAATATCCTCTCCCCCAAAGGGCATAGCTTTAGGGGGTGCACAGGTAGCAGTTTTGTACCAGGTCTTGGTGCATCAGTATTGTAATTGGTACATGGTAGGTAGGGGCTCTTTTGTAGCATTTGCAATCAGGGCCGCTAACAGAAATTTCAGGGCCCCATACAGCTGAACACCTCCCCCCCCCCCCTCCAAACCCCGCCCACAGCAACCCGATCGCCCCCCCCCCAGCAAAAAAAAAGGGGCCACTAGTTTATAAATGGTCCCCATTTTACCACATAATACAGTGTGCAAACAAGAACGGTATTGTTAGTACAAAGAAAGGGGTCACATATCTGAAAACGTCTCCACACAAAGACAAGGCAAATACCCCAAATCCATACCCTCTCCACCCCCAAACAATATCCCCCGCCACCCACCTACAATATCCCCCGCCCACCACATAACATTATCCCCCTCCACCCACATACAATATCCCCCTCCACCCAATAAAATACCCCCCTCCACCCACATACAATACCTCCTCCACCCCATACAATATCCTCCCCCCACCCACTACAATATCCCCCCCACCCACAACAATGTCCCCCTCCACCTACATACAAATATTCCCCCCACCCACATACAAATCCCCCCTCCACCCACATACAATACCCCCTCCACCCACATACAATATCCTCCTCCACCCCAAAAAAAACCCCCTCCACCACATAAATACCCCCATCCACCCAAATAAAATTTCCCCCTCCACCCACATACAATATCCCCTCCACCCACAGACAAATCCCTCTCCACCCACATAAAAATATCCCCCTCCACCCCATACAATATCCCCCTCCACCCACTACAATACCCCCTCCCCCCACATACAGTATCCCCCTCCACCCACATCCATATCCCCCTCCACCCACATAAAATACCCCCTCCCCCCCAATACAGTACCCCCTCCACCCAAAACCCAATATCCCCCTCCACCCCAACAATACCCCCTCCATTTTCCCTTGGGCACGCACCTCCCCACCTTCAAAATAAACACCAGCAAAAAAAAGTAAGTGTACCTCCTAACACCACTCAGGTATAACCTACAACCCCGCCACATAAAAACCAACATAGAGTCAGACACCACTCAGGTAAACCTACAACCCGCCCAAAGCCAATAGAGGTCAGACCCCAAACCAGGCACAAACAGTGAAACACACTGATCCAATTTAGAAGCAAAATAACCCCTGAAATCAGGAACCACCGAACTCTTATCTGAGGAGTCTTCCTTCTCTCATGAGCCCTTTCTTTTTCCCTTTCTTCTGCACCTTCCACCCGCCATGAGGACTTGCCCGGCCACAGCTCTCCCTGCAGAAATTACACACAAATATTTTAGAATCCCCAATTTTCAAGCATTTTTCTTACCATTCCCACCTCTGTACAAACTGCCCAGGGGGGGGAGAGCGGGGTACGCCCTAACTTAGAGCCAAAATCCTAAGGGGTTGGAGGGTGGGGGAGGGGACAACCCCTGGAGATAACACAAACATGGGCTGCTCCCCAACAAATTTTAAAATTTCCATAGGGAGGGAAAAGGAAAAGGCCCCCCCTTAAATTAGATAGGGGCCCATTTATGGGAGGGTAAACCCCCCGATAAGTTGGAAAACCAGCCCCAGGAGGTTGGGGGTACCTACCCAAATCCCCTTTTTTTTGTAGGGGGTCAGGCCCTCCTTTAGAGGTTAGGTGGAGTCAGGGCCCTCCTTTAGAGGGTTTGGGGGGTCAGGCCCTCCTTAAAAAGTTAGGTAAGTCAGGGGCCCCCTTTTGAGGTAGGGGAGAGTCAGGCCCTCTTTAGATTTAGCAGCCAGGGCCCCCCTTTAGTTTATGCAGCGCCAGGGACCCCCTTTGGAAAAGGCAGTGCCAGGGACCCCCTTTTTGAGATAGGCATGCCTGACCCCCTTTTATAGGCATCAGGACCCCCTTTAGGGTAAGCAGGCCATGACCCCCTTTAGTGATAGGGAGTCAGGCCCCCTTTTTGGAAGGCAGCGCCAAAGGGGAAACCCCTTTTTGATAGGCAGCCCAGGGGACCCCCTTTATTTATAGGAGCGCCAGGACCCCCCCTTAGTGAAAGCAGTCGGCCCCCTTTAGTGATAGGCATCAGGCCCCCTTTAGTGATAGGCAGTCAAGACCCCCTTTAGTGATAGGCAGCGCCAGGGGCCCCCTTTAGTGAGAGGGATCGGGGCCCCCTTTTGTGATAAGCAGTGCCAGGGACCCCCCTTTTTTTTTGATAGGCATCAGGGCCCCTTTAGTATAGGCACGCCAGGGACCCCCTTTAGAATAGGGAGTCAGGGGCCCCCTTTTAAAATAGGCAGGCCCGGGACCCCCTTTTGAGATAGGGATCAGGGGCCCCCTTTAGTGATAGCAGTCAGGCCCCCTTTATGATAACATTCCAGGGACCCCTTTTAGTTGATAGGCAGTCAGGGCCCCCTTTATGAACATCAGGGCCCCCTTTTGTAAAGGGACAGGGCCCCCTTTAGTGATAACAGTGCCAGGACCCCCCTTTTAGAGATAGGCAGTGCCAGGGAAACCCCCCTTTTGAGAAAGGCAGTCAGGGCCCCCTTTATTTAAACGGCCAGGGGGCCCCTTTTATGATAGGCACAGGCCCCCTTGTGAAGGGATGCCAGGGGCCCCCTTTAGAGAAGGCAGTAAGGCCCCCTTTAGAGAAGGCCCGGGGCCCCCTTAGTGAAAGCAGTGCCAGGGACCCCTTTTAGTGATAGGCATGCCAGGGGCCCCCTTATTTATAGGCAGCAGGGCCCCCCTTTTGTGATAGCAGTCAGGGCCCCCCTTTTTGAACAGTCGGGAACCCCCTTTAGGAAAAATGCCGGACCCCCTTTTGAGATAGGCAGTGCCAGGGGACCCCCCCTTTGTTTAAAGGGAGTCAGGACCCCCTTTATGATAACAGGCCAGGGACCCCCTTTAAAATAGGCATCAGGGGCCCCCTTTTGTGAAGGCAGTCCCTACCCCCTTTTGGATAGGCAGTCAGTGCCCCCTTTAGGAAAGGCAGGCCAGGGGTCCCCCTTTGTGTGGCAGCGCCAGGGCCCCCCTTTAGTGATTGGCACGCCAGGGACCCCCTTTAGTGGTTAGGCTGCGCCAGGGACCCCCTTTAGTGGTTAGGCAGCGCCAGGGACCCCTTTTTGAAAAGGGAGCGCCAGGCCCCCTTATATAGCATCGGGCCCCCCTTTAGTGATGGCACACACCCCCCTTTAGAAAAGGCAGCGCCGGGACCCACTTAAGATAGGGAGTCAGGGCCCCCTTTTTTATAAGCATGCCCGGACCCCCTTTAGAAGTAGGCAGTCAGGGCCCCCTTTGTGTAGGCAGTCAGGGCCCCCTTTAGTATAGGGAGCGCCAGGGGCCCCCTTTTGTGATAGCAGTCACACCCCCTTTTTTGATAGGGAGCGCCAGGGGCCCCCTTTTTGAAATAGGGAGCGGGCCCCCTTTATGAATAACTGCCAGGGGCCCCCTTTAAGATAGGAGTCAGGCCCCCCCCTTAGTGATAACAGTGCCAGGACCCCCCAGTGATAGGCATTTACACCCCCTTTAGTTATGCAGCGCCAGGGGCCCCCTTTAGAGATAGGGATCGGGCCCCCTTTAGTGATAACAGTGCCATCCCCCCTTTAGTGATGGGAGCGCCAGGGACCCCCCCCTTTATGAAAAGGCAGCGCCAGGGACCCCCCCTTTTGGATAGGGATCAGGGGGCCCCCCTTTAGTGATAAGCAGCCCGGGACCCCCCTTTAGTGATAGGGATCGGGCCCCTTAGTAAAAAAAAAAAAAAAAAAAATCAAACACTTACCTAGCCTCGGCCTGCCGCCCGTGCTCCGCCGCTCCTGCCGCCGCATAGGGGGCGCGGGGAAGGGCGTCACGCTCCGCCTTCGTCACCAGTAGGGGGCGGCCCTGGCAGGCGAAGGCCAATGCATTCAGCCTGAGGGAGATCACGGAGCGCAGGCCCAGGGCGCTGTCTCCGCTGACACCCGCATCCCCGGGAGTCGGGGACATAGCCCCCGGTACCGGCCCCCGGGCTCGGGCGCCGGGACCGGGGCCCCGGGCGTTCAGAGACCGTTTTCCGGCCCCGGCCCCGGGGGGGACGGCACGCCCTCCGGGCCCGCAACTCGGGGGGCCCCCACTGTGGGCCAGGGGACCTGGTTCGGCGGCCGCGCCGCCGGGCCCCGCTCTGCCTTGGGGGAAAAAGGGGGGCCCGCTGCCGCGGGCCCCCTTTTTTCCACCGGCCCCATACGGGAGTTTCCGGTTTTACCCCCATGGCGGCCCTGTTTTGCAAAGGGGTCCGGACTTAAACCACGTTTCTGCTTTCCCCCCCATAAACAAAGGTCAGGTAGTTTCTGTGGGATCTAAAGCCGGTTAAGAAGCTAAAGAGTACATCCATAGTTGTCTAGCATAGTGAAGCTTTTATCGTTGCTATAATTTTGTTTTATTTATTAAATTAACTACAAAATTACCCAACAACAATGTAATAGATTAGTTATCAGAAGACCTTTTGTTTGCAGTTATTGCTAATTAAGTTGTCACAAGAATTACATTTACAAGGAGCACCTCTTACTTTAGGGCTGTTTCTTCAGGCAGCTCATACTGCGTTTTTTACCCCCCCCCTTTAAACACCACACTTTTTTTTGAAATAGTTAAAAATCTTTTGTCACGGTGCGTGCCACAGTCCAATATCCAGTCTGTGGTCACACCCAGAGCCGTCTTAACAGCATTGTGGGCCCCCGGGCAGAGCTGTGAACTGGGCCCCCCAACCAACGCAGAATACAGATAACAGATCACTTTTTAACACATCACTTTTTAAAAAAAATAAACCCAAAAAAAAAACACCGCAAACATGGCGCAAGAAGTTTTTTTTTACATTTCACCCTCTTTCAATTTTTTTCAGATCCCATACATTACATGATGCGTTCATTCCCCATTAAAACGAACATCTTGTCCCACAAAAAACAAACCCCTGTGGGTATGTAGAAAAAAAATAAAAACCACTCTTTTTAAGCAGAATTGACATACCCCCAAACCCGGGCCGTATTTACAGCTCAGGCTGCTTTAGGCCCGACTTGAAAAAACCCTTGAACTAAAGAATTCAAATATTAAGAAAGTGGGCTTAGATACACAGCACAGCAGATATTATAACATCTGATAGGGTTTGAACAACAGGCCACAGATGGTGTCCTGGATTGGCTTTGATAGCAGGGACAGCAGGTGGCGTACACGGATAACATGGATACCGGGTCAGCAGATGGGGGTACACGGGGTTTCTTAATATGCAGGACAGCAAATGCTACACGGATTGGCTTTTTAAAAACAAGGAACAATGGCTACCTGGGTTGGCTTAGATACCAGGGGCAGCAGATGGCGTACCTAGGGTTTGGTTTTAATACACAGGGGGCATAATGGGAAAAACGGGTTGGCTTAGATACGCAGGCGATAGAGAATGGGATCACGGGTTTGCTAATACGCGGGAAAACATGGGGCCCCACGGTTGGTTTTTGGATAGCATGGGGGTAGCTATGGCGTACACTGGATTTCTTAGATACGCAGGGACTAACACTCCCCCACTCCTAACAGCACACACCTCCCCCACTCCTAACACCACACACCTCCCCCCACTCCTAACACCACACACCCCCCCCACTCCTAACACCCCCACACCTCCCCCCATCCTAACACCCCACACATCCCCCTCTCCTAACCCCCCACAAACCTCCCCCCACTCCAACACCTCCCTCCCCGCTCCTGAAGTCCAGAAAGCAGGGGCCAGGCAGTCCCGCTCCTTTTAGCGCTGAGGTTCCCAATCAGGGAGGGGCAGCACTGCCTTCTGTGTCCCCACAGTCTTTTACCTTTTATGGGACCACTGAAAAGGGGGGGGCGGGCGTAGTTCAGGGCTCAGAGGGTCCCCCTTTTTTCACTCCATCTGCCCTCCTCGCTGTGAGGGGTAAAGCGAGGCAGGGCACAGGGGAAACAGAGCTGCATCAGGCATCGCTGTACCTGGCCCCTGCCTACGCCCCGCCGTTTCCCCCTGCGTGAACACTACCCTCTCCCATTTTGCAGGCAGCGCCCCAAGGGCCCTCTTACCCTGGGCCCCCGGGGCCCGCCTACCTTGCCCCAAAGGGAAGAGACTCCCCCTGGTCACTCCTCCCAGCTCAGACTTCCCCACTCTACTACTCACCTCTCCAGTGCTTCGTGCTCTCACTACCTCTGCTCTAAAACTCAGCCCGCCAGTCTGTAGGGACTGTGTGTGCCACCCAACTTTCTTCTGCCAATCATGTCTGGCCATTGGCTATTTTGGACACTTTAACCTGCACACTGCCCCACAAGTTCCGGACAATAGGTTTGGCGAAGGGAAATTAAACGACAGCCCGAAACCTGAAAATCTGAAAAATCTTATGGGAGTGGGACAAAATCCCTGCTGCAGTGTTGCAAACTTGGTCACAAAAACATTTTACCCCTGTAATTTTCACACAAAGGGTTTTCCCAAACCCAAATATTAAAAGGTTTTGTTTTTTTATTTTTTTCAGCAAAAAAATAAATTAATTTTGTTTTTAGATTCTTCCTCACATTAAAGGTACCTATGAAAAAAATTACAGCCCCTCCATCTTTGTAGTTGGGAAAATGTGAAAAGTGTATCAATTTTTATTTCCCCCCCTGTTTACTGTGTCCCCTTTTTCTCTCTTAAAAAAAACACAAAGTTATGTAATCAGATATGTATATTAATATGAATGACTTAATTATTAATGCTGTTGTACTGCTTGAGAAATTTTCCCTGTATTACCTTTAGGCTAAGCAGCTATTAACTTTAATATATATTTAATGGATTTTACCGCTTCCCTTTGGGAAAGGGGTCACTATCCTTTTTTTTGGGGCCATAAAGCTTTTTAAAATAACTACCTTCCTGTACACAAAACCAACTATTTCCTTGTGAACAGATAAATACCTTTTTCTGTCTTTGTAAACTTTTATCAAGGATCTTGCAATAGCTATTGCAAAGAATATAAATAACTTACACAAGTATGCGAAGAAGTGATAAATGAAAATGTCACAGCATACATAGGGAAGTTTTTAACTGAGAAAACAAAGGACCACCTACAAGTTTAAATGACTACAAATAAGAGACAATTCTATTATAATGAATTGGGATATAATATACTGTTTAACATATTATAACATGTATGTAGCAGGGTTAAAGAGAATTTGTGAAATATACAAAGAAATTGTCATGATATCAAAAGTTATCATGATGAAAAAGAAACTCAATGTCTTAACAACTAAAGAACATAGATATTTTGGCCTTAAAGTGGTTCTGCATTAATTTTCAAAAAATTTATTTGCAATTTATCTGTAAAGTCACGTGATGCTTCAGACTAACATTGGCCTCAGAGGTCTCTTCCTGCATGAACAGCACATGACCAGTGATTGACTGCATCTTCATGTGACCGATGAACATGATATCATCAGCAGGGAGCACCCGGAGAAGCAGCAGCACTGGAACAAAGTAAACCTCATAGGTGAGCTAAGATTTTTCTCTATTTTTAAGCTGTCCAACACAACACATCTTTAAGCTAATGGTCAAGCCCCAAGGACCTAGGTGGGGGGGTGTGTGTGTGTGTGTGTGTGTGTGTGTGTGTGTGTGTGTGTGTGTGTGTGTGTGTGTGTGTGTGTGTGTGTGTGTGTGTGCATAGATACACATACATATTCTATTATTGCTTCCTTGTATTCCATCAGCAATAATCTTTTTTCATTCTCAAGGGTACATAGCTATTCGAGTCCGTGACTTTTGCATGATAAGTCTTATTTTTTAGAGATCATTTTTGGTTAAATATGTGAAAGCATTTCATTTATATGAATGTTTTATCAAGGGTGGATACATGAAAAGTTGTGTAGGTGAGTGACGGGATATACTCAACTGCCTCCCTTGCACTTTTCCAGACAATGTTTCCGGACCTGCCTTGTCTCTCTTCTCTCCCCAGCCTATAGGGCAGTGGTTATGGCAATGGGCTACTTGCTCGCAATGGTACACTAACTGGGCCACCTGTTCTGGCCTCCTTTTCTTCAGCTCCACTTCCACTCTCTCAGGAAAGTCTCACCCAGTGTCCTAACTTTTTCACTCTTTGCACCTTCCACTCCACCAGGACCATTCCCCATGGTACTAACCTCTGCCTTTTCTTTTCTCTCTTATCTGCCTACTCTTACCTCTCTCTTTCGCCTTCTCCCTGTGAGCTACAGACAGATGTAAGTCTGCTGCATGGTCCTCACACTGCTGGATAGTGTTTAAAATTACTCCAAATGCTGGAACTTCCTCTTAACTGCCCAAACTGAACTCAACACAACCAATACAGAACTGAACTAACTTAGCACATGGCAGACCCCACTTTTAACCGTGTACAAGCAGCCCATCACTCCACTTCACACCAATTGCCCAGCCATGCTTTACTCTATTAGGCTGTGTCCATATGACAAAGGACAAAATACTTGTCAGATTCTGAAACCTGAAACCGCTTTGTCCAACGATTATTTGAATAGTAATTTACACAAAAAACTAGGATTTTTTTTGGCACAAATTCAGAATTTGATTTGGTTTTTCAATAGTTTTTTGTCAAAAGTGTAGAGATATATCTGTCTACACAGAATAGGTAGCTCTCTCTCTCTTTCTTTCTGTTTACACATAAGACTTACTCATGCCCAGCCATCACCATGGACAGTCTCAACGGTTTTTCAGCTCACAGGATCACTCCACTGCCAGGTAGCATAACACTCCCTCTGATCACCTGGAGTATCCGGCTTTTAACAGGCCTCCAGAGACCTACCAAAAGCTTGTCCTCGAACGCGGGAACGGCCACCGACCCAATTTTATAGTCATTCCAGGAAAGGCAACCCATACTCAGCCGCATAGCATGTGTCAGCAATCTATGGCTACTGACACAAAATAGTTGCTTCCCTCCACTGGGACCAAGTCTTTGGTGGCACGTCTGCAGCAGGTATCCTGCTATACTCCACCTAGTGGCAGAAACTTCCTATCAAGTATCAATTTGAATCAGGTGCCAGCAAAAAACCAACCTCAGTCATAGGTCAAAATGTACAGCCTTTTTTTCCAATCTGTGAGTGCTGCAATTTTTTTCAAGGCTAGATAGATAGATAGATATATAGATAGATAGATAGATAGATAGATAGATAGAAGTAAATATAGATATATAGATGTATATGTTGCTGCACTATTTTTTCCATCTCAACGATAGACACCATGCCAGAAACCCAATGTCCTCATTGTAACTAATAGGGTGCGTTGGGCACCATGAATGTCTGTTGTGAACAGATCCCATGGCTTCAGTTTTTTACCTCATGAACCAACATTAAAGAAATAGTGTGAGGGGCCCTAATAGGGTGAATGGCAAAGACAGAGAGTGAGTCCTAGCGCTAGGCCACCCCAAAGCTATCCCTGCCTACTTTCCAGCCTGACCCAAAGTTGTTGGCGACAACTGAACGACATTCACTTCACTGGTAAAGTAAATCACAGAACAAGGCAAGACAGACAAAACCATTAAAAAATGGTCAGGTCATACCAGGCCAAACCAGAGAAAGCAAAAACCATTACAAAAAATAGTAGGCAAAAAACGTAGGTCAAAAAGGCAAAGATATCAGTAAACCAGGAAATCGAGAGAATATGAAACAACTACTGAAGCCGAAAAGAGACTATCGTAATAAATATCTCAGAGAAAAAGTAGTCTTCTTAAGGCATGCCAGAGTCCCGGTACAAGGCATGCGGTACAAACCACATGGAACACAGACTGGCAGGGAAGAAGGATGAGTGGTGAAGGCAATTGTCAATCATCACTCAGTCTAAACTATCTGCAGCACAGCACTAGGGCTAGCAGAAGTAACCAGACGGGTGTGATGGAGAATCTGTCAATCACCATATAGTCAATACTGGGATCTGAGTTCAGACTAGCACAAAGAAAACAAATAATTCAGACACCGAATCATAGCCAAACTCGGAGTCTCTGCCACGTTCCACAGGCAGATGATTGTGCTGTGGCCTGAACAGGCAGAGTCATTACAGTACCCTCCCTCCCTTTTATGAGGGGCTTCCGACACTAAGTATTCACCAGGTTTGGAAGGGTTCAGGCGATGGTATAGTTTGTTGAGACGTGGGCATGGAGGTCCATGCCAGAGATTCATGTGTGCTCTTAAGGCCCATAATCCTTCCAATGAACGGGATACTGGCTAGAATTCTGGACCAGGCATAGTCATTTCAAATAGGTTAACAAAGTTCATTACATAAATGCTGTGTCAGATTAAAACTCAGTTTATAAAATGTAGAAAAAATAGACAATCCGCTTTGCACTTACCATAAATTAATGTCTTGATCTGTGTGAACGTTTTAGCTGTATAAATACCTGGTGCATTGAAGCTGGCAATGGTAGTGGATCCTCTGGACCACCACAAGCGATGGCAATAGCCACGCCACGGAGCGGAATCTAAGTAGGTCCCTGTTTTCACCAAAGCCTGCCGCAAAGCGGGATGGACTTGCGGAGTCTATCAGGTCACTACCCTTGACGTGACTTGCTTGCAGAGTAAGGCAAGACATAGTCGGAGACAGGCAAGAAGGTCAGGACAGGCGGCAAGGTTCGTGGTCGAGGGACGGAGGCAAATGGTACTGTACACGGTAATCAGAACAAGACTCAAGGAACGCTTTCTCAGTAAGCGGTAAGGCACTAAAGATCCGGCAAGCGAATCAGGAAGGGGCAGGCTAAAATAAGGGCAGCGACCGGCAATACCCAATTACTGGTGCGCTGGCTCTTTAAATCTAACAGAGCCGGCGCGCGTGCGCTCTAGCAGGCGGGGGCGCGCGCCGGGAGATAGAAGCTCCGGCAGGAGCGCGGTCGGGTAGCGGCGCCGCTCAATGGAGGGACACGGGTGCACCTGCGACCCGGGACGAGGGTCACAGGGGCACCCGTTACACCAGCACTTCTCGGTAAAATCCAATAGCTTTACTTAGAATGCATTAAAAATATATAAAAGTTGGTCCATACAGAAACATGGTACGGTAAACACGTGTTTCAGAAAAATGTGTCCTTGTTCACAGCATGGCACAACATGTTGTGAACAAGGACACATTTGTATGAAACATGTAAGTGCGTTTATTGTACCATGTTTCTATATAGACTGACTTTTATACATTTCTAATGCATAAAGCTATTGGATTTTACCACGGAGTGCTGGATTATCTTGGACTTAAATAAATACTGCATCAGAGCCAAATTTAGGTTATAGCATGTCAAATTCAAGCCCTGCGGGCTGATACAGCCCGCCACATCAATTTATGTGGTCCGAGAGAGATTAAACACAGCGAGCAGGACCAGCTCTTCACTTTTTCCAGAGGACGCAGCAGAAGTTTCAGCATCAGTACAGGGAGTGGGCACCATCTTGGATTTGGGGCTCTGCCATGCTTTCAGCAATTCACAGCTGGTGCACAGCCTGGATGGCCCTGCCCAAGCACCCTAGTCACCCTACAAGGAAAGAAGCCTGATGCTCAAGTTGCGGTTTTCCTGCAAGTTACATAGAACCACGTCAGAAACACTGATCTGCATCAATCATGACAATTCACGCTAAAATTGTGATATGTAAAACTATACATAATGTGAATCTTTTTTATATTTTTCTGCACCCCGCAGTTAGGGATGAGTGTTTCCTAAGGCAATGTACCTGATGCTCATAAATATACTTAAATTCTAGGACAGGAACTGAGAAGAATATTACTTATTTATCTAAATGTGTTTACTGTGTATAGTATTTAGTCTGAAAAAAGGTTATTCCAAAGCTCTTTCAGTAAACATAATTCCTTCTCTACTGCATCGGCAGAATAAACAGCCGTTGAAGACATATGTGCTGTTACCTTTGGAAAATTTAAGTAGGCTGTTCTGCTTGTCTGGGTCATTAAAGTGTGCCAGTAAAATATCTGTCTATTCATTCCATCTAGGAGAGGTGCTCAAGCGCTCAAACAAATAACATCACAGATTCACCCCTGACGTGAAAACAGATGTCTAGCATGAGAGTTATGACAGCTTCTTGAGCTACCTTAGAGACAGCATGGTAATGCATAAATAGGAGTAATCCCATTATGGAATATTAATCTTGCACCAGAGTCATAACCTATTTTACGTCTTTCATCTAAACTCAAGCACTTTAACCTCTGCTACAGTTCTGCCAGTTCTACATCATTTGCCACCTGTTTGCATTTTTGCTGTGATTGCCATAGGCATTTCAAAGAGAACATCTGTCCCCACTGCCTTTCTGACAGAGACATTTGCAAGGCTGTCATTTATTTCTTTTTATCCCAACACCTTTCTCAACTCTGCTTTCAAATTGCCATTGACATTTCTTTTCAATGTAATGTTTGTCACAAATTCAGAGTTTCTTCTTCTGTTTTCCAAACCAGTGTTTACACATTTATTCATTTTGTGTATTATTCTCCCTCCTCCAACCTTACAACGTTGTTATATTTTCTATGCATTTTGCCATTTTCCATTGTGAAATGCAGGTCTGCCCAGCCAGAATGAAATTATATGTTTTATCCATTTTTGACTGTTCTCTTAGACGTACTTTTAGCGCTAACCTCTCATCCGAGTTGCGTGCGGTGCAGTTTAGTGATCCATTAACCTATCATGTAAATGTAAAAATACATCAAGGTATTGTTAAGACATACTGTATAAAGTGTTTTAGGTTTTGGCAGTTTTTGAAGCACTGTTGAAAACACAAAGCAACAATTTAAGAGTAAGATGTCAAATGCATTTGCTGACACATCAAATTCTGTTCGGACTGAAGAAGTAAAAGACGTAGTCAAAATATAGCATCTGACAAACCATCCAGTGACTGAAACCTGTCAAGTACCAAAAAAAGGCTTGACTGATACTTTGTTCTTCTTTCTCTGTAGTTTTATTGTGTTATATTGATTAATGAAAATAAAGAACTACTACAAAAATATATAATTGTCTTATTGCATTGATTTATCATTTTTCTCTACCTGCAGACATTATACATTTTGATAAAATTTTCATGGGATCCACTATTCCCACATGCTAACTATCATGTTTCATCCAAGAAACCTGTGCTTCCACCCAGTGCAGTTTTGGTGCAGTTTTAACTGCGCTCCAATTAAACTGCCTTTATTATCATCAAGCTTCTTTCAGTTGTCTAAATTGTTCAGAATGGTGTTTCAAGTAAGTAATCTATTCCTGTGTTTGAAGTCTTGTGGATTGCAAATAGTCCTATCTACCCTCTTGCAGGTCCCCATCTCCCATTTTTGTGACATACAGGAATATTTCAGGGTTTATGAGCACAGTGCAGCACATGCACTGCAGTGGATGGAGAGCATAAAAATATTATGGAGGTATACTAACTTATTCTCAGGCAGGTTACAACCAATTCCCAATAGGATTCAGAGAAGCTGCAATGCTATGTGAGAAGTTTCCCCAAGGCAGAGTACAATTGGGACCATCACCATCTTCAAGGCCCGTTCCGGCTTTTTCGCCGCGGATTTGCGAGGATTGACGATGCATCTCGGCAATCCGTCCGAAATAAGTCAGCCTATTTCTATTGATTCATAGAAAATACGGCTCGTGTTCACACGACGCAAAATTCATTCGGATTCCGCCGCGGATTACGACGGCAATCCCGGGCGAAAAACATTGACATTCAATTATTCGGGAGGTTCCCACCTCCCAATGATTGTAGAAGTGAATTGTCGGGAATCGTTACAAAAAGTGCCACATTAGTTGACACTTAAAATTTAATGATTTTCAACTTTTCAGAACGTAATTTAATTTGGAATCCGATGTAAATACGTTCTGAAATAAGCCGTGTGAACGAGGCCTAAGCATGAGGGAATATTTGCTTTAATATAATTCTTGCACACAGATAAAACTTACATAGGGTGTCATTTATACACTTATGTGTAGTGCACCATGCTGGCATAACAGCCTAATGGTGACCCCCTATACTATTCAATCAGGCAAACTGTCCAACACTCTCAAAGTGCTCATCACCAATCTTGACATCCCATATTATTCATACTTACATATAGCAATACCCAACAAAACGCAGAAAACAATACGGTGTTATCACTGCGATTTATAAGCACAAGTAAATTTTGGCCTATTTCTTTCTGTAATGTACCTATTATGAAGTTAGGCCTCTAAGGAGAATATTTACATACAAAGGAATACAAAATATAACCTATGTCTAGAGATAAAACTGGAGGCATTAGAATGTAGATTAGAAGCCCTATTATACCTCTACAGGACCCCTAAAAATGTAACCATAATATGCTCATGTGCTTGAGAGCTAACATGAAGCATCTCTCCCATTGCTAAAGCAATAATAGAATGGAATATGCTTATTTAGAACTTTGTGAGTACAGAGTAGTTTACTAGGAATTTTCTAGAGTGGTTTAACAAGGACAGCATATAAAACAAGCAAATTGTGCTCACCCTAGCTCCGTAGGTGTGTATTGTCAATCTGATGAACAAACAAAAATCACATTTGTATATGACGGATTTGAAAGATCCAGGATTAGTAGCACTTATGGGCAAGAGGAGTGTCCGACACTGTGAGAATACTAAAAACATTATAATCAGGAAACTCAATTTGTCTTCAAAAGGGAGTGGTTTAGTGACATGTTCTTCCTTTTGTTCCATTACATATGATCTTTTCGACTATGACATTAAGGGTATGTTCACACGGCATATTGAATCCATGTGAACATACGCTTTTCAGATGTGTCTCTGGGACCGACAGAACGGACCCAGAGACGCATCTAACAATTAGCAGTGACTTTATCACTACCCGCAATGAGGAACATGCAATTCTTTGAAAGACGGACCTGACAGGCGCGATGCAGACACGCAGCGGCGATCTTTCATATGAACGCCGCTGCATGTTCCTCATTGTGGGCAGTGATAAAGTCACTGCTAATTGTTAGATGTGTCTCTGGATCTGTTCTGTCAGTCCCAGAGACGCATCTGAAAAGTGTATGTTCACACGGATGCAAGACGCCGTGTGAACATACCCTTAGACTCAAGACACACATATACAGCACCTTAATAACAAACTGATATTGTACCTAGCTTAACCAGTGCACTTAACATTCCCTGCATACACAGGAGTGTACAAGGCAGATAGCACTAGGCATTCTAGAAGTCGCCAGTTGCAGGTAGCAAGCTTGTGTATTTTGGCTGAAATACCAACATATTCCTCATGTTTGATATTTTTTCAGCATGAATTCTGGCTTCTTGATGTTGGAGAATGTGGTGATATCAATAACTTATGTCTTACACATGATACAAGACTGGAGTCCCATAGAACCTTTTTTTATGTGCAAAGTTATTGCCATGATGCTCTCCCCCCCTTTCCTTAGGAGAGTGGAGAAAGGCTGTTTTACCAGCATTTTCCAGTTTTGCAATCCGCTCTTCAATGCACAATGGATTTTTTATGTTTTCTGTTGGAAACTGCCATTTAATCCTTTGTATTTGCCAGTATGGAAGTTATAGGATGTCAATTTTGGTGTTGCACTCTTAGAAGGTGCTGGACAGCTTGCTCAGGCGAATAGTAGTGGTGTCACTAATAGGCTGTATTGCCAGCACAGTTCAATATACATAAATATACATAACTGTATGATTGACTTATGATATAATTTTTTTATTCTTGTGCAGGTATGATATTAACGCCACTCCCCTCATGTATACAAGGTTTGTGAGTGGCCGCCGATTAGTACTTTGCACCTGTGGAACGATCCCATATGGCATTGCGGCATCTCTGAATCCTTTTGGGAACTGATTTCTGAAGTGCCTGGTGCTCAGTAAATAAGCCTCCATTCTTCTGTGAGTTGTATTCTAGAAGTCAATGAAGAAAACAGCATCATTTGTTACCAGAGCCTGAAAGACATCTTGAAATTGCTTGGTATTTTCCCTTAGAATGAACTTCTTGCAATGGAAACGATTTGTGAAAATCCAAACTAAGAAGTTGAAAACATATTTTATTTTGAGGCACTGAGAACATTTCAATATTGCTCTAAACATTCAGCTTAATAATTTGGAAGGCGTAATTCAACCATCTTAATTTATTTCTTCCCTACATTCAAAACAGATTGAAATTTCTATCTGGACTGACACCAAGATCTATACAACTGTTGTAATTTAGGCAAATTATATAAATCCTTCAGCAGTAACATTAAACACTGCTAATTAATGCAGTGTAGGAGAGTGGCACATTCTGCCAGATGTGTAGCAGAACTGGCACCCATGGGGAGCGTGTAACTCTTGTCTTGCCTGAGCAAAACCTTCAGTATCTGGCTGCATTAATACAGTGAACTCTGGCCTATTGGTTTCTGAACATCATTAATCCCAACTCCAAAAATATCATGACTTTCAATAACCACTTTCATTTTCTAAGGTGTGGTCTTATGCTGATGCATGCATTGGAAAATGCACCTAACTCATGCCCAAATGATGCCCCTAAAGTTTTCAGCTTTATGCTATAAAGTTACCAACAGATCCCCTTTGTTAAAAATAAAAATAAAGAAATACAAGTTTATCCAAAGGGAAGGGCAAAGGAATAGTGGAGGTATTGCAACATGAAAGCTGTTTCCTGATTGATTATGGTCAGCATCTTGTCCAGTTTCCATTTGCTTGAGGGTTGATACATTTACTTAGTAAAGATATTGACAGATTTATAACTCTCAAAAAAAAAACAACTGTCTTTGTTGACCATAGCAAGCAATCACAGTACAGCTTTTATAAATCTACCCCTTGAATGGCTTTTCTCACCACAATAATTAGCTTTAAAAATCTGGGGAAAAGTAAATAAAGTCTATTACCAAATAGATTTCTGTTCTGATTTTGCTTATTTCTTATCTTCTCCTTGTTTATACATACTTCCTAAGCTGCTGGCATCACTCTCTGCTCTAGCAGGTGGTATTACTTTGTGCTTTGTCTTATCAGCAGCACTGGAGCTTGTTTATTTTTCTTAATGATAAACTTTAACCCATTGGAGCTCTGTAGCCTTTTGCCCTTCTATTAAAACTCCCCCATCACCAATGTCTCTAACAGGCTCAGGCTAGGCTAAAATGTCAGTTACTGCTTTAGCATCACCCAAAACCTGAATAGGAAGTAGGAGCCTGAAGCCGGCTGTGAAGAACAGGTTATGTGAAACCACCTGATGTAAAACACCTTTAAGTCTAAAAAGGGTCAAATGAACTAAAATGTAATGGTATCATACAAGAATAGTTCAGAAAAGCAAAATCCAAGCTGGTTATTTTATACCTGGCAGTACAATATGTACACAGCAATTGTACATATGATTGTACATAATACAGTACACCGCTCTATGATAGCTGCAGTAAGGCAATGCTGCTTATCCTTCATAAGCTACATGATATAGTGGTACAAAGGTCTAGTTACACATCAATAAGAGAAGTAAAAGTTTCAGTAGTTTTTGTACATTATATATGAAGTCTATTTATTCCTTGTTGAGACAACCATTGTGAGCCTGTTTTGTGCGTGATTGATAGAAATGTTAATAGGCACAATGCAGGACCATTTCTTAGGGCAGACGAGATGGGGGACAAGGTGCACCAGGTACATTTAAAGGGGGAGTGCATTTGCCGTCCCCTCTCTCCCCAGGAACCAGCCCTGTTACACAGCAGGTTTCTTTGAACCTGTAGTGGGTTTAAAAGACCTATAGGACCTTTGATATATTTTTTCAGGAAAAAGATGGGATTTGTTTTTAAATATATAGAAATTGAGATCGGTCTGCCTAGAGGGCTTCCTCCACACTCCTCATACATGTATTCATCTAAACAATGGCAGGTAGATTAGCGTTTAAAAGTTCTTATTTTATTCCAACAATATCATAAAAAAGCCAAAATGACTGGCACAGAAGTAGGATATACTTGCAGTTAGTAGCACAACATGTTTGCATGTACAATAAGTCCACAACATCCATACACTGATATGCAGCTTCCACTGCTAGTCTCCAAGTGAGGGCAGCAACTGACCAACGGGAGCACACCTCCAACATTTCGAGGAATGATTCCTCTTTGTCAAGCATGCGTGAGCCCTACGGAGTCCTCCTTAAATAGGTAACTAAGAACTAATGGTTAACCATACATTTAACAAATAGGTTGTAGCCATTTACTACCAACATAATAAAACCAGATAAAATAGAACTCAATTTGTTACAGAAACACTGACATATTCATTTGTTCATTTAACCCTTTTGGGGAAAGCGTATCAGGTTTAAAGATCCATCTAGATTCAGCACACAATAGGTTTTTTTCATTGCTGACACCCTGTAATGGCCAGAATTCCTCTAGGATACACCAACGCAATTCCCTAACCATATGTTTTTGCTCATAAAAATGACGTGCCACTGAATTTTCCCCGTATTGTTTTTTATCCAGTTGTTTGTTATATATTTCTTCCTTTTCAACTTTAGATGCTTCGCATTTATTCTTAAAAACACGTATCGCTGACATATGGTCATTCAATCGTAGTTTTATAGGTCTAGATGTCTGGCCGACATACCTTTTACCGCATGGGCATTTTAATAAATAGATGACATTCTTTGTGTTACAAGTAAAATGTCCTTGTGTAAGATGTTGAATGTCTTTTCCTCGTATTATCGCAATGTAATGCTGACAGCCCAGGCAAGGAAACGTGCCCGGATTGACAGCAATGTGGTTTGTTTTTCCTTTCTTGCCACATTTATATTGGAAGAGATCAAACTATTGGCCGTACTTAATATCAGTCAAGATCTTCCAGTATTTTTTAATAGTTTTTTTTAATGAAATGGCTGTGACTATCAAACTTACTACAAAAAAC
Source organism: Phyllomedusa bahiana (assembly GCA_025379985.1). Lineage (NCBI taxonomy): Eukaryota > Metazoa > Chordata > Amphibia > Anura > Hylidae > Phyllomedusa > Phyllomedusa bahiana. The sequence goes on along the minus strand of JAODAL010034161.1, from coordinate 2,232 downwards.
AAGATTATCAAATGATTTCTTCTTCCTTTTTGTAAGTAATTCATTACAATCCGTAGGGCTCACGCATGCGTGACAAAGAGGAATCACTCCTCGAAATGTTGCAAGGGTGCTCCCGTCGGTCAGTTGCTACCCTCACTTGGAGACTAGCAGTGGAAACTGCATATCAGTCTATGGACGTTGCGGACTTATCGTACATGCAAACATGTTGTGCTACTAACTGCAAGTATCTTCTACTTCTTTGCCAGTCATTTTAGCTTTTTTATGATATTGTTGTTGCAAAAATTCTTACATATCTAATAATATGACAAAGGTGAAGAAGAAGGAGGAACCTGCACCACAGTTAGACAGATAGAGGAGCATTGGGATCAGTGAGGTGTCCAGAGCAGCAGCATATAAGCGACAGAAGCAGTCTATATGTCATAGGGGAACTACAGCAGTGTTTTATATACAACAGAAGGGCGGTATAGCAGTGACCTATATGTAACAGGGGCAAAGGAGGGGGCCACAGCACCAATCTATAATATGACAGAGGCAGGGGCAACAGCAGTACTCTATACGTGATGGAGGGCTGCAGCAGCATTCTAAATGTGACAAAGGAGAGTGCTACAGCAGTGGTCTATATTTGGATGGAGGGGTTACAGCAGTGGTCTGCATGTGACAGCAGAGGGGTCTACAGTACTAATTTATAAATGATAGAGACAGCTACAGCAGTGGTCTATAGGAGATGCTGGTATACAGCAATCCACACTCCCCCCCCCCCCCTCCATTAGATCTCATCTTTTTGGTCCGGTGAAGCAGGTCCCTGTCAAGAATGTTATCCTCTGGTTCTCAGGACCTCTATTCTAGTCCAAACCCCTCCAAGTCCACAAGATAGTACCATTTCCCCATAATATTCTTTCCAGCCAGAATCTGTTTAACTTCGAAAACGCTTGAGGGGAGGGCGATGCGACCTTTCGGGAGAAGCGGTTGGGGACAAGTGGCTTGAGGAGAGAGACATGGAAGGAGTTCGGGACATGCATCATAGGAGGGAGTTTATAGGCCACTGGGTTAATCAGCTTCAGGACCCAGGAAACATGTACCCAGCTTATAACTGTGAATCTTCAGCCGTATATACTTCATGGATAGCCACACCTTATCTACTGGGGCAAAGATTGGAGATGGCCTTTTCCTCTTTTTTTTTGGTTTAACTTCCTGCGGGAAAACGTATTGATAAAGCTTTTTGAACCCCCTGCCAATAGACATAAAGCCCAAACTCCAGGCAGGATGCAAATCATTTTTAGTGGGGAGGGGGACGAAGCTGGCAATAATTTAATTAAGGGTGAAGAAAAGGGCACAGTCGAGTCCAGGTTTTAACAAAATTCTCCCGGGGTGGGAAAGGGTTGACAGAATTGTAGGCAGTACGAATGGGAAAGTAATTCCCCCAAACCGGTTCCCTTTTCAAGGCCCTTTACTGGGTGGATGTTAATTAAAAGTCCAGTTTCACCGTAGATGAACAAGAGCCGCAGAATTTTACACAAATTGGGACCCCCGATCGAATGATTTTGGGGAATTCCATCGCAGATTAATAAAGGGGGAAAGGGGCGGGCCAAAATTTGAAAGTAAAAGGGAAATGGGTAATGGCACAAAGTGAGAAATTTTTGAGAATTGATCTGAAAACCATCGGGAAACGTGTTTTTTTAAGGGGGGTAGTAGACGGTGAAAGCCAGGCAAGGGGGCCCAAGTGGCATCGTTTATAGGGGGGGTTAAAAGTCAGCCGATTTGAACGGGGGAAATTTTGGGGGACCGGTTCACAAGACAAAAAAAGCCTTGACTCCTAACAAGTTTGGGGCCCAACATTAGTAACAAATATATTTGGCACAACTTTAAAAAACCCTGGGTGCCCCATCAAAACAAAGCAATGCCCCCCAAAAAAACCTTTCGGACACACAAAAATTTTTCCCGGGGGGGAATATTTGGGAGTTGAGGATGGGGAGATCAGGCTTTCGGGAGGAAGATTCTAAGGAGGGATTAAAGGGCCTACTACCAGAACACAAAAGGCATGGGCCTTTCTTTATCAGCAGTCTGAAGGGGGTTCGGGGAAATTTTCCCGGAAAAAAGGGGGACCATTTAGGGGTGAGGATTTAACCATCGGGCGGTGAGTAATTTTTGTTTTGGGTGGGGATGTTGACGAATGACAACCCCCTTTTTTAGATGGGGCGTTTTCTAAACCCCAATTTTAAGGAAGTATTCCTG
>JAODAL010034160.1:0-44622 GCA_025379985.1 Phyllomedusa bahiana | reverse complement strand
AACAAACCCCTTAAATTTTGGGATGAGTGGCCTAGAGAAGGCTACAAAAACCAGACCAAAAATGCCCCATCAGGATTGTTTCTTCCAGCAATATTTAAGGGTGTTTCAATTTTTTTTTTGGCGGAACACCGATGTACATTCATTTGACAAAACAGACAATGGCGCGTTAAAAACCCAAACCCTTTCCCCAATCAGCGGGGTCCTAATCTGATTCTACTGTAAAAATTTAAGACTTTTCAATTGATAAAACTTTATTAGCAGAGGTAATGTATTGTTTGTTTTGGGAAAAACCCCATGGACAGTAGAGTTCACTGAACTGTTGTGTAGCCCTCTGAATTATTTTTATGGTGAGCTGCTCCACTGTAGAAGGTCCATCCGCCCTCACTCACTTATAGCACACATTTACCCCTTACATCAATGGCACGGGGTGATCCGCAGTTTCCAGGTCTTTTATTCGAATTGTGCCACTTCTGCATTCACGATATGCAATAATTACAAGAGCAAGCAAACAGTTCACAAACTGCACATTTTCAGAAACATCGCCACCGTTGGCCTGAGAGCCAATAATCATCCCTTTTTCAACTCCGGGTAAATGTGGATCCTCTGGGTCACCCCAAGAGATGCAGTAGAAGACCAGCCCAAGGAGCGGAGTTTAAGGCTATGTTCACACGGCTTAAATTGGGACGTATTTCGCCCCGTACTGCGCTCAATAGGGGCGAGATAGGCCATTATTACGGTAATCCCAGTTTTCATAGAGAATAGGATTACCCCCCCTTCCCCGCTTGGGCAATCCGCCGCAGGGGAGATAAGGCATGTAATTACTACGGCCATATGCGCCGAGTAAAGAAAATTTTTTGGGCCGCGGGGCCCCGGCCTAACCTGCGGGGGGTTTTTGCCCGGGAAAAAGCTCCCCCAAGCCTGGCGAATTGCGGGTGTAATTACACCCTAAGGGCAATTTACTATAGGTTACAGGAAAAGCATCTAGACTCAACCCATTAACCCTTACAACAGCCGGTGTCCTGAGAGTTAAAACAAGAGTCTAAATGCTCATCAAAAATCTTCTGTTCCACTTGAGAAGCCCTAAAGCCCTTGCCCCTTTTTGGAAGTAGTGGCCTAGGTGTGAAAAGCTAAAGGGAATGTTTTCCCTTGCGACCCAATGGTTTGTGTAGGGAAAGTGGTATCCAAATCTTTTTATTAGTTTTACCCACTAATGTAATTTTTAATGGGAGTAAGTCTTAGCATTTCAATTCCTTTGCGACCTTTTTAAAACTGTTTTTTTGTTTTTTTTAATTTTAAGGCGAACCCCCTCAGAGCAGGGGGGCCGAAAATTCCCGGGGGCCCCGAATAAAAAAAAAAAAAAAAAAAAAGCCCACCTGCTTTCTGCAGGTGCATTTACCCACTCAATAGGGGGCATAACAATTTTTTGGGGGGATATGTGCAAGGTAAAGTGATATGATGCAAGATAAGAAACGGAAATGAGGTCCCAGATGCTTTGGATGCATGGGGCTCTAAAATTCCTTTTAGCAGCCCGTTACAAGTGTGCAGGTTTTTTCATGTACCCTTGACTTTTTTAAAATGATTTTTTTTCCTTTAATTTTTGAACCCCATTTAATGTATATTTTGCAGTAGAGCACTGGCACAGATTGCTTAGCTTAAATGGAACATGACAGGACATCTCATAGAGGGAGAAAAGCTGAGCTCTGTGATGAAAAGCAGAGAAAAAACTGATAGGGCTTGTTAAGATACAGTAGGAGCCCTAATCACCCGCAGTGATTGACAGCTTTCCTGCATCAGTGACAAGAGAACAAACTGTCAATCTCTGGATGTGGGCGGGGTAAGCATAGCTTTTACTTTTTACGTTTTTTCTCTGATTTTTGAAAAGTTCAAATCTACAAACATTTATCAAGGGGTCAGTTTCCCTCTAAAACATATAACCCTTATTCACAGAGCTCGCTCCTCTCCTTATCTATAACCCTATTATCACAGAGCTCAGTTTTTCTCCCCTTATTAACCCCTATATTCACAGAGCTTGCTTTCCCTCTCTTTAACCTATATACACAGAGTCAGTTCTCTCCCCATCATATAACCCTATATATCAAAAAGCTAGTTTCTCCTCTCAACAATATAAAACCCTTTACAAAGTAGCTCCCCTCCTCTATCATAATACCCCCAAAATCCAGAGCTAGCTTCTCTCCCCCTATCTAAACCCTATAACAAGAGTCACTTCTCTCCTTATCAAAAAACCCTATAAATCACAGAGCTCAGCTTTTTCTCTATCTTTTAAAATCTATATATCACAGAGCTCAGTTCTCTCCCTATCTAAAACCCTTATATATCAAAAAAGCTCTGCTTCCCCTCTTTAAATAAAAACCTTATTATCACAGAGCTAAAGTTTTCTCCCCTATAAATTTTAACCTTATAAATCACAGAGCTCAGCTTCCTCCCTTTCATTTTAACCCCATGATTTATTTCCCCAAAAGGCTTTTTTTTCCCTTCCCCTTTTTCTATTTTTATATACTTATAAAATTCCTTAACCTCATTTTTTCCTCTTTCCCCCCTATATAAACCCTTTTTAAAAAAAAACGGGAGTTTAAATTCCTCTCCCCCTATCATAAAACCCCTATATATCACAGAGTTTGTTCTCCCCTCTATCTTTTTAACCCCTTTTTATATCAAAAGGGGTTCAGCCCCTTTCCCCTCTCCCCTTTTAACCCTATATATCACAAAAGGCCTTAAGCTTCTCTCAATTTTCATTAAACCCCTATTTTATCCAAAAGCTAAACCCTTTTCTCCTTTATCATATCCCCTATATATCACAGAGCTCAGTCCTCCCCTTCTATATAAAACCCTATATTTTCAAGAGTTCGCTTCTTCCTTATTATTTCCCCTTATTTTTATCACAGAGCTCATCTTTTTCCTCCTTTTATCATAAAACCCCTTTTAAAAATTTATCAACGGGGGCCCGGGGGCTTTCTTCTTTTTTAATTTAAATTTTTAAAACTCACTTATACCCCAACAAACCCCTTTAAGCTTCTCTTTTTCTATAATATATACCCCTTTTATATATAAATTTCACAGAGTTCAGTTTTCCTCTCCTCTATCTTATCCCCTATTTATAACAGGGCTCAGCTCCCCTTTCCCCCTTTCTATATAAAACCCTTTATATCAAGGTCAGTTTCTCTCCCTCTATAACATCCTGCTCTCAGATAGGGAGCAAAAACCTCCTGACAGGTTCGTTTTTTAAATGGGGTTTTTTTCTACAAGGTTTGCCCCTTTTTAAATTTTTAAAGATTTTGGGAAAAAAACAAGACCATTCCCAAAAGGGTTTCCTTTAACAGTGTCCTACCTATTCCTAGATATCCCCTTTAAGTTTACTGCCCAACTTTTATCCCTGAGTCCTTCTAAGTGTTGGAATCACATATTTTATAGTGTCTGCAACTTTAACATTTGCTTTCTCGTCCCATCTGCATAACATTGTATTTTTCTGCCTTAAACTTTATTGAATTAAAACACAAAGACAGGAAGGGTGAACAACACCAACATTTAGGAATTACAGATTACAACCTACTTGGGTTTAAATATTAGGGAATTATATTATTTGACATTTCGCTGAATTTTTTCATTACCTTAATTTAAATCTAGAGCAGGGAAGCAAAAGGTTTCGGAAACCCCAATTAGTGTTTATTTTTTAAAAAAACTCCAGACCTCCCGGTTAAAACAACTTTTTTTTTTTTCCTTTTTTTTTTTCATTTTCTTTTTTACAAACCCTTTTTGCCGGCTTTTTTGGGGCCAAATTTGGAGAGTTTTATTTAATTAAAGATTATATTCTCTCTTTGTTAGGACCAAATTTCAGTTCATGTAAAGGAGGTTCAGAAATGCACAAAATTTTTTTTCAATTATTACGGGGCCCCTCTAAAAAGCAGTCCCGGAGGGTTTTTAATGTTTTTTTTAAACACAAAATACCTACCTAAGTCACATTATTATGCCACTTTCTTATTTTTTTGGATGTCGGGCAAAAAAAAGTAGTTTAAATGAAGGTAAGTGTTGGTGACTTGGCTTTTTTAAAGGTTTATAAGGTGTGTGACGGGTTTGTCTACAAAACCCCAACCCCCCTTTCTTCTTTTATGTGTAAAAGGGGCAATGTAACAGAGTTGTAAAAAATGATGATTATTAACTTTTAGGCCCCGGGAGGGGGTTTATTCGTTTTTTCAGCATTTTGGTAAACTGTTCACATATTTGTTTTTTGATCAAGGTGTATCAGGGTTTGGGTGAAAAATGTTGCCATTGTAAATAGGGAAAAGGTGGAAAACGGGGGCACAAAAGGCCCCATTTGGATGTGAGAGGTGACGTTGACTGTAAAAGGGACCAATTTGAGGGGACCTATTTTTTTTTTAACCTGCCTGGGGGACAAAATTAAAATTTTCACCTCCCCTGAGGGACTATATTTATCCCTTTGCCCAAAATGGGGGATTTACAAAATATGCTAAAAAAAAAGGGGGAATATTCTTTTCCCTTTTTTAAACTTTATATTAAAATATTTTTTTATTATATATTTTAAAATATTATATTTTTAATTTTTAAAAGGCATATTTTTATATTTATTTTTTAATTAAAAATAAAAACCGGCCTGAGGGGACAATATATATAAATGCCTAATGGGGGGAAAACTTATATTTCCCTGCCAAATGGGGGAAAACTTATTTTTCCCTGCCAAATTGAGGGGATTTTTTTGTTTTATCTGGGGGCCTTTTAAAACCAAACCTAAATGAGGGGACCTATATAGGTTCCAATCGGGGGGGGAAACCCTAAAACCTACTAACTGGGGGACCTATAGAGTTCCTGCCCTGAGGAGGGGAGCTTTTGAGTTTTACCTAAAGAGGGCACTTATTTTTCCTAAAAGTAAGTAGTTGCGGGAAAAAGTGAGGATTCTAAGATATTGGGTGTCCAAATCTACAGGGACAGTGGGGTTACCAAAAAAAATTTCCGCTTGAAGGTGGGGAAACCCGGTTTGGAGAAGAAAAGGGAACGGGATCCGAATCACCCGGAAAAACGTAAACCTTTTGAGGTACTAAAGGGTTCAAAACTTTTAAAAAACGTTTTAGGGTGCAGAAATGGTTTTGCATTTATTTTTCCCCAGTTTTTTTTAGTGGGGAATGTGGCCCTTGGGGGTTGAGGGTTGGATTCAGTTAGATGTGTGGGTGATATGGAGTCTTGGGGGTTGTGGATTTTAGTCACTTTGTTGGGGGGGATTTTGTGGCCCATGGGGTTTTGGGGTTATTATTCATTCTTTTTATGTGGGGAAATGGGGTTCAGAAAGGGGTGCAGGATTTTTCGTTTTCTATAAAAGGGTAAAGATTTTGGGGGGGAAGTGGTGGTTTTTATTCGTCATTATGTGGTGGTGATATGTGGTAATAGTGTTGTGGTGTTCAGTCACTGTGGGGGTGATATGAGGTCATGGTCTGGCGGCATTATTCAGTCACTATGTGGCGGTGATATGAGGTCATGGTGTAGTGGCATTATTCAGTTATTATGTGGTGGTGATATGTGGTCATGGTGTTGTGATATTATTCAGTCACTACATGGTGGAGATATGTGGTCATGGTGTGGTGGTATTATTCAGTCACTATGTGGTGGTGATATATGGTCATGATGTGGCAGTTTATGGTCTTAATTATTGGTCATTTTAGCCTTGGGATTCTGGTTTTATCTAGCTATGGTATTTGGTAACTGTGCGATCATCATTTAGTACAGATGGCGGAGACAGAGAGGCAAAATGGGCCCCTAAAATCAACTCCTCTAGTGGGCCCTAGGCACCCAGTCTAACACTGTTACTAAGTGACTCCCAGCCCATCTAGCTGCTGTCCCTGCTGCTCACAGAGGTTTCTCTGGATATTAGGCTAGTGTATGTATAAGGTTATTTTCTTGCTGCCTAGATTTATGAGACAAGTTACTTGATAATTTCATATTGAATTTGCAGGCATTATAGAGAATTTGCAATTCTCTATAATGATGGAGAACCATCCCAGGATACCAAACATGATATGATATGAGTATTTAATGCTCAAATCTGCAGTTTTCAGCCACAAAAGAGTCATGAAAAGAGTCATGTTTTTCATACCCCGCCCACCTGAGGCTATCCCCGCCCACCTGAACTGATAAACCTATTACTTTGAATAGGTTGAAACATGCGAATAACTGCCATGTGGGCGGGACTAGCCTTTGGTGGGCGGGGCTAACACCTGCTCATGAGTAAGATTTGGGGGGTAAATGCTCTAAAACTACAACATCTTACAGAATAAGGGACATAGTCCTGGAAACAGCAGGTCTGTCACTAGCTTGTGCTGCCCTCAGCAAGGGAGGCATAACCTATGTGACAGGATCCCTTTAATGTGAATGGTGACAATGGTCTCCTTGGGGAGTATTGTCTCTTCTTAGCTTCCTTCTATCCATATTATCATCATTAGGTGTTTGTCCAATGATAGACTCGTAAGAACTTATATTGGCCTGAGCATTAGAGGCTTGTAGATTTTCCTTTTGCTCTCAGTCTTTGTGATCTCAGGCAATGTTTTATGTCTTGCGCTTGAAGTCTTTTTTGTTGAATTAAAGGTCAAGGGTAACAAGGCCATTGAGTTGTTATGATTTGCACTGTAGCTGGATGACGGTGCATTGGTGAACCCCAAGTATTTAGAAACCATTTTGTAACCTGTTCCAGATTGGTGAGCATCAACAATCCTCTTTCTCAGATCCTTAGAAAGTTCTTTGATCAATGTATGGCATGTGTTAATAATCTCTGCATTATTTCCATTCGTGCAGGGTTGAGCAGGATGATAATCTGGTGTCACTGGTTCTGACAGAATAATAAGGTCCGTCCAACGCAGGGTCCACAAGGTTCAATACAGACCTTCTCACTGGCAGAGATGCTTTATAGTGAAGCTGTGCTTATATATAAAAAATAATATGTTATCATTGTTTAGCGGTGATATGATGCTACAAAATAGCACAATGTACAATACAATAAAAGTTATCATGTGCACCTCTGCTGCATTTCTAACAATCATATTTTCATGTGATTATGTAAAATATCATTGTGTATTGTCTACACCCTCCTGCAGTCACCTGGAGAGCGGTTAAACCTCACTTCAACGTTTCAGGCTTCGACCCCTAGAGATGATGTGGGCAGCGGGATGATATCATATCATTGCACCACCTACGCTGGACTTCACAGCGAGAAGCCGGCCTGCTGCTCATGGCGTCGGGGGAACGTGAGACAGATGAGTGCATTATTTTTTTTCTTTTTTACTAATGGGACCCGGCCATCCGACCTACCTACCAGGGCTGCACCTATAGCCTAGCTACCTAACAGGGGCCCACCTATAGCCTACCTACCTTCCTGTGTCCCACCTATAGCCTAACTGCCGAACTACTAGGGCCCACCTATTGCCTACCTTACTACAAGGGGTCCACTTAGCTTACCTACTTACCAGGGTCCCACATATAGCCTATCTAGCTATCGGGGGCCCAACTATAGCCTACCTAACAGGTATCCACCTATAGCCTACATACCTACCTAACTACCAAGGGCCCAGCTATAGCCTACCGACCTACCTAACAGGGGTCCATCTATATTCTACTAACCGACCTACCAGGAGCCCATCTATAGCCTACCTACCAGCGGTCCACCTATAGCCTACCTACCTATCAGGGGCCCACCTATAGCCTATTAGGTACCCACCTATAGCCTACCAACCTACCAGGGCTCCACCTATAGCCTACCTACCAGAGGTCCACCTATAGCCTACCTACTTATCAGGGGCCCACCTATAGCCTGCCTACCTATCAGGGACCCACCTATAGCCTATTAGGGACCCACTTATGGCCTACCAACCTACCAGGGCTCCACCTATAGCCTAGCTACCAGCGGTCAACTATTCCCACTCTATAGGGGCCACCTATACCTACCAACTCGGGCTCCACATAGCTACCAACCTACCAGGGCTCCACCTATAGCCTACCTACCTAACAGGGCTCCACCTATAGCCTACCAACCTACCAGGGCTTTACCTATAGCCTACCAACCTACCAGGGCTCCACCTATAGCCTACCTACCTACCAGGGCTCAACCTATAGCCTACCAAACTACCAGGGCTTTACCTATAGCCTACCAACCTACCAGGGCTCCACCTATAGCCTACCTACCTAACAGGGCTCCACCTATAGCCTACCAACATACCAGGGATATACCTATAGCCTACCAACCTACCAGGGCTCCACCTATAGCCTACCAACCTACCAGGGCTTTACCTATAGCCTACCAACCTACCAGGGCTCCACCTATAGCCTACCTACCTACCAAGCTGCTTTCTGTTATCTAAACTGTTTGAAAAGTGAGTAATCAATTTGTGTGTTTAGAATCTGCAAGTCTTCAAACACAGTGATTGATCACTCACTTGAAACACCTTTCCAAACAGTTTAGATAGCTGAATGAAGCTTGCTGGTAATAAAGGCAGTTTAATTGAAGAGCAGTTAAAACTGCACCAAAACCGCACTATATGAAAGCAGCCTTATAAGTGACACCCTTATAATGGGTGGAAACAATCATAGTAATTAATACTCATTTGAATATACAAACCCTCATAATGAATGTAATAACAATTATCATCATAGTATAATACATAAATACATAGCAGTAAACCTCATAGAATGTGTAATCATGTGAAAGTACATTTATGCAATAGAAATTTATGATTAATAACAACATAGATAAAAATATGTAATGACAAAAATTCAGAATGGGCGGGGAAACAGCTAATTATTCAAGAGGTGGCAGACTGTAATGAACGTCTATAGAAACCCAGTGTTCCTTCGTGTGAGCTGCGCATGCTCACAACGTCAGTATAGATAGGCTGCTCAGTACAAGCGTACACAGAAACACTAAACTCATATGAATATCAGAAAAGCAGAAGTATATCTTGTGTGAACTGCGCATTGTGTCACTAGACACAAGCGTCCACAGAGACCTGCAGCTTAATAGGAGGCTTGTCTCAGCGTACAAGAAACAAAACTCTTGATAATCTGAAGGGTAACATATGTAACTGCGCATCATAGACACATGCATTCCCCTGGGACCTCCTTAAGTAAGAAACTATAGAAACAGCAGCGTATTTCAGTAAAAACCATGCGTGCTCTGCATAACACTCTGGATTGGTCACTAGGTATAGCGCATCCATAGAGACAGATAGGGCCACGTATGAATGGGGCTGCGACAGGCATCTGGCGTCTTTACAGCCCGATACCAGGCGCAGCCCGATTCATAAATTTTAAAATCTCCTGCACGCCATTCTCAGGCGCATTACATAGCGCATGTTGCACTTTGCAATGCGCCCGATCTCAGATAGATGATAGATAGATAAATGGATAGATGATAGATAGATAGATAGATAGATAGATGATAGATAGATAAATGGATAGATGATACATAGATAGATAGATAGATAGATAGATAGATAGATAGATAGATAGATAGATAGATAGATAGATAGATATAGATAGATAGATGATAGATAGATAGATAGATAGATAGATAGATAGACATAGATAGATAGAATAGATAGATAATAGATAGATAGATATTAGATAGATATATGATAGATAGATAGATAGATAGATAGATAGATAGATAGATATGAGATAGATAGATATTAGATAGATAGATATTAGATAGTTAATTAGATATGAGATAGATAGATAGATAGATATATAGATAGGTAGATAGATAGATAGATATGAAATAGATAGATAGATAGATAGATAGATAGATAAGTGGATAGATAGATAGATAGATAGATAGATAGATAGATAGATAGATGATGTAATAAATGGCTGCAGTGTGAAATGTTGAGAAAAGGTGGAGGGAAAATGTAATATAAACAGTCTTTTAGACTTATTGCAAAAAAATGATGTTGAGTGATGATCGACTGAGCATCAGCCCCACTGATAGATATACCGTAGATAGATAGATAGATAGATAGACAGACAGACAGACAGATAGACATAGATAGATAGACAGACACACAGACATAGATAGATAGACAGACAGACAGACAGATAGATAGACAGACAGACAATAGTAGATAGATAGATAGATAGATAGATAGATAGATAGATAGATAGATAGACTTAATAAATGTTTGCAGTGTGAAATGTCGGAAGAAGATGGAGGGGAAATGTAATATAAACAGTCTTGTAGACTTATTACAAAGATATGATGTTGAGTGATGATCGACTGAGCATCAGCCCCACTATCCTGTGACGTAGTAGTAGACAACTTCTTTTTAGTGCTTTAGGATAAAAAGAGACAAAGAATATAAGCAGCTAAACATTGAGGGGAAATACTCTACAGCTATTGTACAAGCATTGTAAATGTTTTGCTTTTACTAAAAAGAGGGCCTTAAAACCTCTTAGTTAAAGGGGATCTACAACTTCATTTCGCTTCCTCACTTTTTGGTGCTTATTTTGGTGAACAACGGGACACATTTATAAAGTGCTGTGAAGATACAAGTGAGCAAGTGCACCCAGCAAGAAGATCACTGCTGGCTGGAACCCCTGACAAAGATCGCCACGCAGAGGAAAGAGAAAGAAGATATATATATATGTATATGTACAAATATTTTTTTTATTACATCTTATTAGTTTTAAAATGATAAATGGCATTCTGGATTTCTCACGTCATTTTATATCATAGCAAAATTTTATCGAGTTAGGGTTGTCTCACACATAATTCATCTCACCTCATTCCTGTTTTCTTGTTTCATTATGAATTCAGGGTGGTTTTGCTTCATTAGGCTGCAGTAAAAGCCAGGTCTGTAGCTATACAACATGCGGCAACCTATCTGAGATTGAACGCTGTAGTATAGCGACTGAGAGCGATGCATCCTAAAAGAGGAGATATCTCACATAGTAGGATCAAGTGACATTGGACTATAATGAGACAACCCCTTTAAATATATAATACTCTCCTGTAACATGAATTGTTACAGTTATACCGCTCATACATATACTATAAATGTCAGCCGGACCGGTTAGTTACGAAAGGATTGGATGACTATCTAATGTTTATTTTAGCTTTCAAAATCTCTCCCAACCAATAATGGGGGATATGCATGTGCTCTTTGTTCTCTGGGGGATAAGCCACCACCAGAGTCTCCTCTCACCTTTCCGAACACCTGCAGCAATCTGGTATGTACGGCCAGTGTAAATCTGCATATAACACTCTAGGGAGTCCTTAATATACACAATACATTGTTGCACAGTTTACAACACAATGTAGCCCAGCAACCAAGCTTTAGGTGACAATAATGTTGTAGGCAACATCTTTGAAGTCAGGCTGTATGGTTTATGTTTAACAAGTACCTTAGGCCTGTAAACAGATTGCATGTTTTCCATGGAAGTGATTCGTTATACATCTGTAACAACTTAAAAATAATTTTTTTTTTTGTATTATAGAAAAACACGTAAAGCCATAGTCACAGCTTAGGGAGTGGGCTGGGAACCTAGGCTATTTCGGGAACAAAGGAGTTAATGGATTAGGAAGAATGCATTTGGACTTTTGTGAGAGGGGGCACTTTTGGGTAATAGGGGAGAGAGAGAGGTACACTGTTCTAAAACAAACACACAAAAATACCAAGAAAATGAAAATATAAACAAGGAGCCAGTAAGATAAACAGTGGAAACATTTCCTAGGTAAACAGATACCGGAGAGACTTAAATATAATATTTCCTACCAACCACTGGGTCCTTCTAAGTAAGGCCATCTGTTGTGTGTGCTGCAGGCACTGTCAGGATCAGCAGACTGCAGGAGAAGACCAGGTCACTGCCTCTGGTCAGTCTACTTCGTGGTTTGGTGCAGCCAGATCACAGGCCGAGAAACTGTCCTTCCTAAAATGAGCTGTTCCAGCCAGTGTGTTTTCTACAGGAATGCTGCACCAAACACCAGAAACCTGAGCCTGCAATAGACGCAAAGATTTTCCATTTTCTGATCGACAGCCATTAACGTTTTTTATTGGAACAATAACTCAGAGCTATTTGTATTCAGTATATATTTTAAAAAGTCTTTTCTGTGATAGTTGAAAGTAATGTAACACTTTATTACCATAATACAAAGTTATATAGTGATTACCATTTATATAACAGTAAAACAGTGTCTGTGTTGCGCTTTCGGGATGAGATTCAACCCAAACTTTTTGAATCAGCTCAAATCAACTTTCAGGGTAAATTGCCAAAAAAAGTGACCATAACCGAAACCCTAATCCATAGTACAGAGTTACATTTAGGATTTCTAACTAGTTTGCAACGGTAAACTTAAAGGGGTTTTGCCACAATCTCATTTCATACCTCCTGCATCCAGCTCTTTAGCTCTGTGTTCTCAGAAAGGGGTGTGTGTGATTTGTTTGAATTGCATATCATGTGACCCAGCAGAATGACATCACCCTGAATTTCCTCTCTTTAGTCAAAGAATGGTCTGTTTATGTAAAGCATTGTGAGTAGTTGAGAGGTAAAGTTTTTGCCTCCAGGCACAAGGGTCCTAGGTTCAAATCCCTGCAGAAACCAAACCTATGATTTTTTTTTCTCTTTATCAATGCACATACCTCATTGAGGCTTCTTTTTTATTTATTTGCATTGTTTGATTAATTACTAAGGAATACAGAGGATGGGAGTAGAGCGACAGCACCGGGGGTTTGAACACTTAGTAGCTGCCTGAGAGGAGAGGTGATGTCTGAGCATGTGTGACCAGGACTGAGGAGCTCTCAGCGCTGGTCGTATCCCATGGAGATGAGCTGTAAACAATGGATCACTAAAGGAACAGCTAAGACAAAAATGGTAAAGAATTTTTAATAATAATGAATGGTGAAAATGTTTTTATATTTCATTTGCAAGCTTCCCACGTCAATTTTACTTCATGGCAAAACCCCTTTAATGCTCAAGAGTGCTTCCAGTCTGGGGGTGCTCTCGATGCAAGGTCACTTCACATCAAATTTCACTCTTGGTCTCATGTCACATTAGAGTTTTCTTAATGTGACCTTGGACTGGAGGTTAAGTCACACCAAAAGTGCCCCTGGACCAGAAGTGCTGCAGAGTGAGTTAACCCATACAAACAAGTGGAAAACTCCAACCATATATGGTAATAGTTGGGATTAGGAACAAAGTTAAAAAAAAATTGGGTTTAGGATGTACTGCAACCAAATTTTTTCACAAGTTTAGTCGAATAAGGGCATGTCCCCACTGCACGGGTTTTACGGCCGGTTTTTCAGGCGGTTTGCGGTTTTTCAGACCGCCTGAAAAACCGTCCGAAAATGAGCACAATTGTGCTCTATGGAAAACCCGTGCAGCAGTCCTCACTACACGGGTTTTCCGCCTGACTGTTTTGTCGCCGGCGGACCGGTGGCAAAACATTGAACATGCACAATCTTCCGTCCGGTTTCCGGACAGAATCTGTGCTGTTCAACGGGAAGGGGGAGGGTTGTTCTCCGCTCATTGCGGAGAAAAGCCGCCCCCCCCCCCACCACCCCCGCGGCCGTGAGGACGACCGCAAAACAGGACAAACCGGCCGGTATTTGTCCTGTGCCGTGAGAACGGCCCCTTAGTGTCCAACCGAACAGGAACAGAGACTCAAGCATAAGCATAAGTTTTCAAAATGCCATAGACATAGAAAAATAAGGTCAGCTTAGCCTTATGATCTTAGCAGCCATCAAGCATAAGTTAAATGTATATTATGTTCTGGACATAGAAAATACTATAATAAGTAAAAAATATTAATAATAATAATAATTATAATAATAATAATACTACAGTCAATTACATAAAATCTACCATGCCTGCAGTAGTTTACACTACAGTAGCACTAAAAATATTGATCAAACAGCATTTGTCTGACCTACTGAATCTGCTTGCTTTAAAGGGATTGTCTCACTACAATTATGCTTTTTATGTTAAAGATCTTGCAAAAACAAGTGACTTTGCAATATGTGTCCATTAACAGTGTCATACCCATTCCAAAATATCCCCTCTTGTATGGGCTGCATCAGCTCCTTAGGTCGTTATAGCTACAGACCTGTTCAATCTTCCATGGTAGGCTGCCAGCACTGGTTGCTATAACTACAGACCTGGATTCAACTGCAGGTTAGTAGAAGCCAGTAAACACGCCGCTGAATTCAAAATGAAAACAAGCAAACAAAACTAAGGTGAGTCAACCCCTTTCAGTATACAGAAATTATTGTAACCAGCAGCTAATATCAAGAGTAATCGCCATGTTCAGCACAGACAGATAGACGGGCTGGGAGTGACTCAATAAGGTCTTGGGAAGTTGTCACAGGTATCTGGAGCCACCTGCATGCCATAGCTGCTGCAGGATACATGGGGAAGGGATCTATAGAGAGAACACAACAATTGAGGTGATCCATAGTTGCTCAATTGAGAATGTTGGATATTTCTAGCCATGTGACATGTCACGTTATCTTGACGCATCACCCTTACATGCCTTCAGTTTGAGGTCATGGATTGATAGCCTTATATTCTCCTTTAAAGTCCGTTGATATACTTTTGAATTAATTGTTCTCTCAACAATTACAAGGCATCCAGGCGCTGATACAGCAAAGCATATCCAGACCACAATGTTCTATCCACCATGTTTCATAGATTTGCTTTCATAGATTTGCATAGAGCATTGTGAATTTGCAGTAAAACTCCCCACTTTTGTCTCATCTGTCAATAGAACATTGTAAAACATCCAGGTGGTGTCGGGCAAATCTCAATGACTACAATGGGTTTTAGTTTATGGACAGCAGTAGCTTCCTTTGTGGTGTCCTTTCATAAACACCGCTGTTCAGTGGTTTTCTAATGCTTCACACATAAACCTTTTTTTATAGTCTGTAGAGCTTTTTTGGGTCTTTTGTAGGTAGCCTTTGGATCTTTCCCATCGTTTTCAGGGTCGCCCCTTGTATTCTTGGAGTGATCTCAGTAGGATGCTCATCTCTATGAAGGGAGCAACAGCAATAATTTTTTTTTTCAGTTGCTGACAATTTGTTCTACTATAGACGGAAGTAAACCCTGGTTTTAGCAATAAATCTACAACTTTTCTAGCTCAGTCTACCTGAAGTCTTCAAAGGGCCGGTTCACACGGCTTATTCAAGCCGTAATTGCGGGACGGATGTCGCCCGCAATTACGTCTTAAGTAGGGGGCTGGGCGGTGGCGGGCGGGGGCGCTGTCCGCCGGCCCCATAGACTTTCATTATCCACGGCGCGTATCCCACCTGAATAATGAATATGTCAGGCGGAGAGGAGACGGAATCCATAGTTCTCAATGAGAACTGTGGATTACCGTAATGGCTGGGCCGGATTCCAGCCATATTGCAGCGCAGTGCGTCGCGCAACACGGCTGCAATCCGTCCCTGCAATAAGCCGTGTGAACGGCCCTTAAAAGTTGTTTCCATAATTGTCAGCATCCACACTTCCAATCCCATCTTCTTGATTGAAACACCTTTAACCAATTAGCTCTGTAAAGGGGCTTTACAACATAGTTAGGGTGCGTTCACGCGATGCGTCTTTGGTGCGTTTATTGTGCAAGAATGCACAGCAAATAGTGCTGTACATTGCTGCTCAAGAATCGTGGCAAAAAAAGCGGTAAAATCATGACAAAAATCGTGGTAAAATCGCGATTTTTGCCCTTTTCCTGTGCAGCAATGTACAGCATTATTTGCTCTGCCTTCCTGCACAAAAAATGCATAAAAAAACCACATCAAAAACGCACTGTGTGAAAGCACCCTAATACATACTTTTTCTCCCTGCACTGTGAGTGTTTACTGAATAACAGACCGGTGTGCACTGTGGAAGTTTACTCAATGTGCTCAGTGTGACACATGAACACTATGATGTCAGATTAATCTATTTTAGATTCTTTGCAAAAATTATGACTTAGATATCAATCAAAGCACATCTTATTAGTGATCAATGTTATTCTTGCCACCTTAGGGAAATGAAATTGTGAACCCCATTAAGAACATCATGGTGGCATTATATAAGCAATGGGAGCTAAAACAATAGTTTTGTATTTAGCCATCATTTGCAGTGTAGTCAATCAATTAGTCTGCCCGATTCCTATTGGTGTCTTGTATCTTATAGGGTTTTGCCACTGAACAAAATCTCTTCTGAGACCAGTAGCCTGCTGAGAGCCAGCCGTATAGAATTTGAAGATGGCCATGCTTGCACATGGCCATGCTCCCCATTCATTTCTATTATGGTAGTGAATATAGCCGAGCGAGTGTGCTCAGGTGTATTTGGAAATCCCAAAGACATGAATGGGGGAGAGCTGCAAAAGCACAGCATTCCCCCGTTGTCTGAGGCTGGCTCGTAGCAAGTGGTAAAACCCCTTGTAGCTCCTCGCCAAGCTATTTTATTTTCACAGAACCATCAATTATATCAATTCCATTTAAATCATACGTGTATACAAATGTTGCAACATATAAACTGCCTAGTAGTTTTGTGATGTTTCTAGAACTAGAATCTGTGCTTCTACAACCTACGATCACTCATGGGCTACTATGTGAACCTACCTGAAATATAGTTGAAGATACAAGAGTAAAGACATTACTCAGAAACTCTGCTGAGCTTAGAGGGATCTGCACTGCCTTGTGTGATGTTAGAAGGATCTACACAGTCATGTATGATGTTAGAGGGATCCACACTGTCTTGTGGGATGTTAGAACAAGGGTCTTCAAACTACGGCCCGCGGGCCACATGTGGCCCGCCAAAGGCGTTTATCCAGCCCGCCGGATGTTTTAAGTTCTGCGGCTGCCCCTGGGCCCAGCTAACATTGAACTTCACTACAGTTCAATGCCAGCGGACCCAGTAATCATGGGCGTAAAGTGGAGGCAGCGCTGCCTATGCAGCACAGACAATGTGCCAAAAGAAGACGAGCGGCATCTGTTCAGAGCAGCGGGGGACATAGGTGAGTACTGGTATTTTTTTTATGCCAGGTCCAGTCTATCATGCAGCATGATTCATCCCTATTGGGGACATCTACCTGCCTATTGGGGACATTTACCTGCCTTTTGGGGACATGTACCTGCCTGTTGGGGACTCTCGCACCACATTAGTCTGAGCCTGAGGTAAAAGCAGAGTTCCACCAATATGGACACTAGTGAGGCTGAAATTATATGGACTGGCAAGGCTGCATTGATGGGCACTGATCAGACTGCATTGACGGGCAGTGCAGTCTGTACGTCTCTGTGTGGGCAACTTTATTGCTGGTATATTGTTTTTGTAGCGCTGTATATATACACTGGTCTTTTACTAATAATAATTTGGAATCCCTAGGAAACAATGATATCAAGGAAGAGAAAAATTAACGCGGAGTTCCTATTGAAATACCGGTAAGTTTGTTGATTTACCTTTACTTGTTCTTCATTTTAAATTTTGTATTTGTTCCCATTTTGTTTTTTTACTTCAAAATAAGATGTGTGCATAGGTATTTGTTCCTATTTTTTTTTAAAATTATTTTCAGGCCAACCAATGGTCTGAGGGACAGTGAACTGGCCCCCTGTTTAAAAAGTCTGAGGACCCCTGTGTTAGAAGGATCTATACTGCCTTCTGTGATGATAGAGGGATCCAAACTGCCCTGTGTGATGTTAGAGGGATACATACTGCTTTGTGTGAGTTTATAAGGATCTACCCCATCTTGTATGATTCAGAGCCATCTTTTTAGCAGCCTGTGCATAGCAGCCTGCAGCCTACAAGACCGATTGGCAGAGTATGGGGCCTTTGGCTCCCTTCTCCCCCATGGTTTTTAACTATTTGCACATCCTAAAATCACACAAACATTTAAATAAGCAAAGCCAACCAAGGGATCCAGGATATGCTCCTTGTATTCCTGGGACATACATAGACCATCTGAGGCCTAGACGTGTGGGGCCCCTGGGCAGCTGCCTAGTGTGCCCAATGGAAAAGATGGCCGTGGTGTGATGTCAGAGGGATCTGCATGGTCTTGTGTGATGTTAAAGGGATTTACACTGACATGTGATGTTAGAATGATCTGCTCTGTCTTCTGTGAGATTAAAGGGATCTACATTGACTTGTGTGATGTTAAACGGATCTACACTGACTTGTGTGATGTTAAACGGATCTACACTGACTTGTGTGATGTTAGGGGAATCTACACTGACTTGTGTGATGTTAGGGGAATCTACATTGACTTGTGTGATGTTAGGGGAATCTACAATGACTTGTGTGATGTTAGAGGGATCTTCTTTGCTTAATTAAGTAGTAGAGAAAGTCATGCATTCGGAAGGAAGTAACACAGCTCTCCTCTCTAGAAATATATTTCCAGGAGGTCACCTTCCATTAGATGGAAATACAGTCTGTTCTTGATAATTATTCATAACTGTCCATTAATATTCATAAAACTATATTCTTTAGACCGTATCACAGCTGTGTTTGCCAAACACTTTGTATCTTTGCTCGAAGTCAATGCCTTCATTAAACCCATTTTAATTATTGATTCATACTTTAAAATACATTTACACTTTGAAAACAAAAAAGAAAAGAAGTAGCACAGCTGTGCGGAGCGGTATCTGCAATTGCACATATTATTTTGTGTAATATGCCTTGCGTTAACCATCAGTTGTACCAGTAAGTGTTGCTTTGAAGGTAAATAACAGTTAACTGCACATATTACATGTTTATGGCCATTAAAAGAGCCAGGGCTTTTTCTCGGTGTCTCAGAGGCGTTTGAGGGAAAGTGGTCCCAAAAGACAGAATGAAGGACATTTTCTACAAAGTGATTCCCACTTCATACATTGTACAGATTCAGAGTGTCTTGCAAAATATCTAAACTAAAAAAAACATAGTCAAGGGCATAATTAGGATTCATGGGGTCTCATAGGGATATAAAATGGACCTTAAAAATTTTTGGGTAGGAAACTGAACCAGCAGTATAAGTGTAATGGACCAAGGTAGTGGATCCGCTGGGCCAGCGCAAGCGATGGCAGTAGCCGTACCAGGGAGCGGAGTCTAAGTGGGTCCCGGTTTTCACCAGAGCCCGCCGCAATGTGGGTTGGACTTGCCACGGCGGGATTCCACCAGGTCACTACCCCTGATACGACTTGCTTGCAGTGGTAGCTGAGATGCAACGAAGTACCAAATCGATAGGCAAACTCGTAGTCGGGGACGGGCCAAAAGGTCAAGGCAGACAGCGAAGGTTTGTGGTTGAGAAACGTAAGCCGGAGGGACTGGTACACGGAATTGGCAACTGGAATGTAAAGAAGGCTTCTTCACATAGGGTAAGGCACTATGGAATCGGCGGAGTAAAGGAAGAGGTGGAGCCATTATATAGGGTCAGCGGCCGGCAAATCCAATTGCCAGCGCGCTGGCCCTTTAAATCTGACAGAGCCGGTGTGCGTGCAATCTAGGGAGCTGGGACACGCGCACCGGCTGGAAGTTAGCGGAGAGGCAGCAGAAGCGCGGTCAGGTAAGACAGTGCGCCCGTGGGAGCGAGTGCGCCCGCAGACTGCGGCGCCACGCGCCCCGGGCGCAACAGGGGCAGGGCGGACATGAGTGCGTCCGCAGCCCAGACTACGGCGCCGCCCGTGACAATAAGCTGTAGAAATTATTTAATGGGGGTGTTCTGATGGTTCAAAATGCTCGTACATCTGCCGGGCATGATGAAAAATAGAAGAAAAGAAGTATACTTACCTCCCAGATGCACTCGTTCCATCTTCACGACCGGCCGTCCCAGTGATCCCAGCAGTAGCCCCACACGTTAATCATTCACATGACAGGTGTAGCTAATCACAGGTCGCAATGTTCACATAAATGGCGGCACCAGTCACATGAATTATGAACAGACAAGGCTACTGCCGGGATCACCGGGACTTCCGTGGTGAAGAAACAAGTGCACCCAGGAGCTATGTATGCTTCTTCTCTTTTATTTTCCATCAGTCCCCCAATGGACTAACAAGCATTCAGAATCATCAGAACACCCCCTTAAGTTATGGGCATCTACCATGGCTACTATGGCTGTAGTTACACCCATGGGCCGTAGTAGAGCCATAGAAAGCATTAGAGCCAATGTAGTCTTATTTAGACTTCTCGTGCTCTATTTGCTGAATGCTCATGCCTTCCGGACCAGACATAAAGTCATAGCCTGGCACATAAAGTATATTTTGCCAGGAAATGGAGCAGACATAGTCCAAAAAAACTATGTTTGATTTATTGATCTTGCTATGGCTCCACTGTATTATCTGTCAGAGAACTTCTTTTCACAGAATCACAAGGACAAAAACACTGGGTGAACAGACCCTTAATATTACTGACAAGGCATTATGGGAAAGGAGCTGGGAAGCTCACTGCGCCTTCTACTGGTTGTAACAAATCCTCATTTAACTTCTGATTCACTGAATCTTTGAGAAGCAAAAAGGAATATTAGTCAAGCCAATATCGCTGATCTACATATGACCGTTTCGGGGTTTTATATCTTTATTACTGACAAGTACAGTTTATCTTCTACCTCACATTCTACAAGTTTTAGGAGAAACATTTTGCTTGATTTGAATAACGTTTGGCCATCCCTTTAAAGAGTCCTGTTAGGACAGAAAAATAAAATTTAATTTTTTTATAATAAAAAAGTTGCGTCACTCTAATTCGTTCCGGTACGATGGGTAAGAAAACAAACAAAATTTTACGAAAAAAGAATTGTGTTACATGAGAACCTGATGTGTTTCCTCATACAACTAAGTTTCTCTAAATCCAATCATTTTAGATATTTTTTTGAAATTGCTTTAGTTGATGTACAAGAAAACAACTAGTCAACATCAAATAAAGCTATCACCTTTTCATTCCACTGTGATACTGGTAATAAAGGTGGTGGCAAGCACAGAAAGCGAAGAGTCCCTGTATAACAACAGCATGAAGGCCTTTTGCCATGATATAGCTTAGCTTTCCAGTCTTGGATAATTATTTATTGGTTACCTTTTACCTAAGCTCCAGAGCTGTGTTTCTTGACTTCAGTTTAGCTACTGTGCTTACAGGGATTCTGAGATAGTTGGAGACACCCCTCCACACATTATTGGTTCAGGCTGATGATCTGCCCCTCCTCCTGCAGCTCTGCCTCCTCAGATTGGTTGCTGTGAATATACACGAGTCTAGCACAAACTCACTGAGAAGTCAGTAAATGGGGTGCTGAACTCTATACAAATTACTATACTGCTACTGAGGTATAGCCGACCATTTGAAAACTATCACATATATACTGTAGCAAATGAGCCCTAGAAAGTAGGAACCTAAGAGGATTGCTCACGGAGGGTCTACAATTATTGCAAATTTTTATTTCCTGTATGCTTTCACATGTGGTTATGGATATATGGGTAATCAGCAAAATCCACAAGTATCAAATAAATTTTTTAGAAAACAAAAAATCTCTACTATACTCACCTTCCCCATCTTTCCCATGGCAACACGTCTCTTGTCACTCAATCGCCTCTGTACAGTGGGTTAAACGTTGGGTTTAACCTGCTGACCAAGCACATTTTCCTTTGTACACATGGGTTTGAATGATATAAATTATGTTTTGCACTCAGTTATTCTACAGATTTTTTTAGCCATTTTTTATTTAGCTTTTTAACAGCAAAAATGGCACTAAAATAAGTTTTGAAACACATATACAATAGCAGGAAGCCTACTGTTAAAAGCACAAATTTATTAACTATGTTTCTTTAAAACACATATATTTCATGGTCACAAAAAGTGCTACTTGCATGTATCCATTTAGAAGTCCACAATCAGTAGGAAGTCCGTAGTATCAGCAGGTGAACTGATAATGCGGTGGGGGCCGGAAGCCCGCCGGCCCCATTGACATTCATTACTCGCGGTGTGTAATTGCCACAAGTAATTGACGTGTCCCTTATCTCCCCGTGCATACAATACGATCATATTGTACAAGCGGGGAGAGGAGGCATAATCCACAGTTCTCTATGAGAACTATGGATTACCGTAATTACGATGTGCATCTCGCCCGTATTAGAGCGCAAATACGGGGTGAACTGCGCGCAGAAATTAGCCCGTGTGAACATAACCTAAGACTTACCCAAATATATATCTCACAAACGCTGTGTGAACTTACCCTATGTGTTCCAGAACATCCATGCTGAGTTAGATGCTGATCGCCCACACGTTTATAGTCAATGGGCGGTTTACATCTGTTTAAGGGTGCTTTCACACGGCAAGTTTTTTGGTGCATTTTTTGATGTATTTTTTTTTTGGTGCAAAAAATACACATCCAAAAACGCATCAAAAAATGCACCAAAATCAATCTGTGTAAAAGCATCCTAAAAGCTGCACCACAGGTCAGTTGGGGGGATTTTTTCCCTAAATTTTATTAACTTTTTTCACTTTACTCCTTTGTACACAATCAAATCTGCAGTGGATCAGCTCCATGTGAACATAGCCTTAAATGGAATTTGTCATAAAAAAATTAGTCATTGTTTAAATCCCATTTTTTATATTAAACACTTTTCTTTAGGAATTTTTTTATAATTCTTAAGTCTTGCAGTTTTCACTTTGGCCACTAGGCCTTGTTTGCACTGCTTTAACAGCAGTCAGAGAGATGTTTTACAGTAGCTTTATGCACATAGGAGATTTAAGACTGACTCAGTCCCATTCACTTCTGTAGGTGAGTTTTCTAGGCATGCTCTGTGACCTGGGAAGAATTCCGTGTGCAGGGAGGTGAAAGGGTGAACTGTGACATCTCCTCTTGTGACTGGTGGATCCTGTGTTATCTATTCACACTGGTGCCTCCTTTCAGTTTGACCCTCTTTGTGCTGATAATGAGCAGACAACTGAGAATCTTTCTGTACAGAACAGGAAGTGTCAGATTATTATTAGGCCAAGTGGCCAAAGTGAAAACTGCAGGACTTAAGAATTATTAAAAAATATTGAAAATGATATGGAAAATTAAAAACAAAAAATGTGTTGAACATAAAAATGTGAGTTAAACAATAAGTAATTTTTGATGACACATTCCCTTTAAGATGAAGACAGTGGTGTTGCCGGCAGATTAGTTTCTCACCAATCACATAGTGATAACATATCTTTGTCCTATATGATTAGTCTGGTGAATGGGAAAGCACCTATACACTTCATTTACAGAACATATTGTAGTTACAATCTTACACCATTACAACTGTGCACTTACTATTAACAATTTTTGCTTGTATATTCTATTACACTTTCTGGCACTTTTTGACCATTTGCCCAGTAGGACAAGTTAGAAAATTCTCATTTACAGTTCAGCATTATAAAACACAGAATAATTATAATTTAGCATGAATCTCATTAACATAATAATTTTTTACTAAGGAAATACAGTTCTTCTGTCATTGATTATTTTGAACACAGAGGTTGGGGCTACACAGGTTCACAACTGATCAGATCTTAGTGCTAATTGTGAATTGGCCATCAGTTCACCCTAACGGTTGCTGACATTTCTAGGTTTTGTTAATGTTCCAGCACTAAGTGAGTTAATGTGCATCTACCACATGAAGTATTGCTTATCCAGACAATGTCTGTACAGCCCCTTGATGTTAATTTGTGAGCACTTCTACTAGCTAATTAGCACAAGAGAGCTAAGTGCTAATTAAGTGGGCCTGGGAGCTGTTAAACCATTCCTGTCTGGACTGCAACAGATTGAGGGAGTAGGAAACAGGTGTGAGAAGGAGAAGCACACATGGGACACAAACTATATCAAAAGTGTATTGTGACATACACACAACTGGAGTGGATAGTGATCCCAATTACTCAGTATTGTCTGCCACTTAAAACTGAGTGTACTGCTACTTCAGTCAATTACAGGACAACTAAGCCAGGCATGCATAACGTATGAGCATATAGGTCTTTATGTTAAG
The DNA here is from genome assembly GCA_025379985.1 of Phyllomedusa bahiana. Classification (NCBI taxonomy): domain Eukaryota; kingdom Metazoa; phylum Chordata; class Amphibia; order Anura; family Hylidae; genus Phyllomedusa; species Phyllomedusa bahiana. Next base: position 20,677 of record JAODAL010034160.1, on the reverse strand, counting down.
GTTTAAATATAATAGGATGGAAACATTTTATATTTTGTTATGTATTTAAGCAAAACCATTTTCCAACACCATAAAAATATATTAATCTACATGGTGTAATATTATAAAAAAAAAATAATTCTGCACCTAGAACTATTGTATGCTGTTTGACTATTATGAGTGGCAACATGAGTTGGATAGCACCATGTCTTCATAGTTAGCATTGATACCTTGTATCATAAGGGCTATAAGATTTTTAATTGTCCATTGGGAAAGATTTATAATAGAAATTGTTTCAAAATTGTGGCTCTCAAAAATACAGGTGTACATATCCTGCACTACATCTAATATATATCTTAGTCTTTAGACACTCGTGGCGGTGTGGCTTTACAGAAAGGGACATGCTGTCAATGAAAAGGGGATATCATTTGTCATGTAACATTATGCATGAAAAAGCGCCACAATTTTGGTATAATTATTGCACAAAATAAGTCAGCTGATAAATGATATAAAGTTAGACAAAAGTGTGCATTTGTGGACTAGATGTGTCATAGAGCCAGCGCTGGACTGAGCTGCCTATACCCCACCAGTGGAGATGATTCCTGGGGAACACAAATGGAGTTGATTCTTGGAGCTCACCAATAGAGTTGATTCTTGGGGCTCACCACTGGAATTGATTTTGGGGCCCATAAGTGGAGTACATTTTTGGTGCCCAAAAATGGTGTTGTTTCTTTGGGCCCATCCTATCCTACATCTACTGTGTATGACTGCACATACTACACATAACTCTGTTTCTTGCTTTCTGCCTTCTCTTTTATTGCCTTTTTCTCTGAAAAACGGTGTGGTGCCTTACATAACCAGGGTCCCACCATGCTCAATGGCCCATCGGGGATTCACTCCCATTCCCCTGTGGGTCAGTCCAAGCCTAATACAGCATGAGACACTTGATAAATCTGGCACCTTCTTAGACTCTGTAGTCTTGGTTTACACTAAGGCTAGGGCCATACAGCATAGGACAAAAAATGTCGAAAACCAAAACCTAAAGACCGCTTTGAACCTGAGTATTTTGTCAGTTTTTTTGTCCAAAGCAGTTGGGTTTTCAATGCATTTTTTGGGTAGTTTTTAGTTTTTTTGTTGAGGTTTTTGGCGTGTTTTTTGGGTGGTTTTTAGAGGCAGTCTATGTGAGAAGTTTTCCGTCAGATTTTCAGAGGTTTCTAAATACTAAAAACCACAGAAAATCTGACTGAAAACCTGTGCTGTGTAGACATAGCCATAGACTTCAATAGTAAATTTTCTGCCGGTTCCTAAAACCGACCAGAAGAAAAAGACCTGTGTAGACTACAGGTCGTTAATTGTATTGAAGTCTATGTGAAAAGTTCTCCATCAGGTTTTCAGAGGTTTCTAAATACCGGAAACCACAGAAAATCTGATGGAAAACCTGTGCTGTGTAGAAATAACCTAAATACTAGACAGTATTAGGGGGCATTTACAAGGCAGAGACCAAATACCAGTCAGATTTTCCGACAGGTATTTGGTCTATTTTTTGGCACGCATGGGGACGGATTTTGTCTGCAATTTGCGGATTCAAGCCCTCCCCCTTCACACCCACATGTTCATGTTGTGTCTAAAAACCGAGCAGAAAAATGAACATGTTCTTAGTTTTTCGGACCGCTGGCGGTGTAAAAAAAACCTTCCGGCAGACAACCCGTGCAGTGGGGACTGCTGTATGGATTTTCTATTAAAATGGGGGAGTGTTGCATGTCGGTTTTCAGACGGTTGATGAAACCGCAAATCGTCTGAAAAACCGACCAATAACCCCTGCCGTGGGGACAAGCCCTTAGTAAATCTGCCCCTTTGAGTTTGTATGTTCTCGATAACTTCACCTTTTTTGGGGCAGCCTGCTTCCTTTTCAACTACCAAATATTGACTGTGTTTTTTTTTGTTCTTTAGTAAAAGTGCCACTTTTGTCCACGGGATGTATCTAGCATCCCAGTCCAGATTATTTTATTAAAATTGGTATAAACTGCAATACCAGACACAGCTCATGGACAGTTTCTGAAAAAAACACGAAAAAAAATCCTTTCTTTATAATTGTGGAAAGCTAAAATCTGTTCTTCTCTACAGATCTACAAGCAATTAGACTATTTGTACTGCAGATTAGGTTAATTTCCTATTTAACTTAGATCAATTACCACTAAATTACACATTATGAAAGATTTTATATCTCTATCTACGGAAGACGTGATAGACAGATTGGGCAAGCAGAAGAGACATCTAATCATTTGGTGGAAACATAACTTAAGACATATCCTAAAGAAATAGCCCAAAGGCTTTATAGCAGCAGTAGCAGCAGAGGACGCCTCTACTTTACCGCTTAGAGGGATGAAGCTGGTCTCAAGCCCAGGAGATGTTTGAGCGTTTTCATTTTCTTACATTACATACATATCTCTGTTATTTTCTTCGCTCTATAAATAGTCCAGTCACCAGGAAAGGCATATGTGTTATATCTGAGCTTTGTCTCGGCACACAATGCATAGCCCCTGTGTTATCTCTTTGTTATCAGACGTGTTGATCCAGAATGGATCTCTCCCTTTCTGTGGAGACTTCCCATGTCCTCAGGCTGACCTTATGTTGGGAGGACAGATAATCATTCTCCACTTTAAAATTGATGAATCCCTTTCCAAAGCTCTTGCAGCCTCCCTCCTCACTTGGTGATGGGCTGGCATGCCACGCATTTCTCTCCCACTTCTCCTCCTGATGACATCAAAGACAATTTATTTGTGTGCTTGTAAAGGTGATACCAGGAGATAATCAGCCTTTCAGTTTTCCCTGTTTTCACTTATCTCAGCTCGTGTTGTACCAGACTCTCATATGTGCACTTACTGACAAATTCTGATAGGTGCTGAGAAGCCCCGGTTATCTTAAAACAATTAATGTCACAGAAATTCTTCCATATTTAAGAAGTGACAGGAGACGCATTTGCAGCCTCATTGAAGCCATTTGCTGTAACTTGACAATAAAAAATAACCAGCGGTTTCCAGCATCTTTTTAATGTGTCCGTCTTTAAAAAATAGTTATATGTTAAGTAAAAAATATAAAACTAAGTATATCTGCAAATGAAATGCATTTAAAATAAAGTAACGCGCCAGAACGGGCCCCGCACTACATGACCCGGCACGCTGGGCGCGGTCGGAGCGTGCCCTGTGGAGCGGGGAGAAGGGGGGGAGCATGGACGTGCAGGGGGAGGTTATTTAAAGTCCGACCACCCGCCCGGAAGAGCAGACGGCGTGGCACTTGGGAAGCAGTAAGGCCCACCCGCCCTAAGGGTTGTTAGTGCCGTTGTCTTGGACGCAGAGCTTGGGGGTTCTTCGAAGTTGAGACACGTTTAGTAAGTATGTCATGATGGCCGTGGGCGGCTGAGGTTCTTGGAGTTCGGATGAAAAATTGGTGAGAGAGTCCTTCGGGATAGGATTCTCTCAGTGTTTGGTTAAATGGGACGGGCCGGCGAAGGTGGGCTCTTTTCAGGGTGGTATCCCTGACGAGCAAAATGGCTGAGTCATAGAGTATGGCTTTTGGGCCCCGAGCCAGTGGAGTACGGCTGGGGGCAATGGAGGTTTTCCCTTCGGGCATTTTGGTCGCCGGGCCGATTTTAGCTCCAAGGACCAAGGCCCCATTGACGGTTATTTTGGACACTTGTTTATGGACGTTCGGTTTTAAGCATATTGGAGATTTTATGTAGATTTGTATATATTTATATATATGTAGATGGAGGAAGGATTTGGTATAGTTGTATGTGGTTGTACATATTTGCATATATATATTTATATACCGTTGGAGAGATTTGATATAGATATATTTATACTGGTAATTGTATTTAAATATGTTGTATTTGTTAATAAAATGGCTGCTGTGGCCATTTCCATCCAATTTGATGGTCAGTGTCATTATTCAGTAGGCCACAGGAGGCAGCTTCTTGGGGGGGGGATGTGTGGGGTCTGAGGTAAGTGTATGTTTGGGGCATGATGTGATGCTTGTCCACGGGTGGCGTGGCGGCTCAGTGGTTAGCACTGTTGCCTTGCAATCCAGGGGTCTGAGGTTCAAATCTCACCAAAAACAACCTCTGCAAGGAGTATGTATATTCTCCTGGTGTCTGTGTGGGTTTTCTCTGGCTTCCCCTAGACATACTAGATTAATCTTGGATGTAAAGCCCCTAATGGTTAGGGTTTGTTCACACAGCGTGCTGGGACCGTGTGAACATACGCTTTTAGATGTGTGTTTGAGTCCATCTAGACAGACTCAAACATGCATCTACAGTAACAATGACCAGTGTGATTTTACACTACTCGTAATGTAAAACATGCATCAGTGTTCACACGAGTGATCGCCGATGCATGTTACATTGCATCTTTCTGATCCGTCTTTCGGATCCGTTCCAAGAATTTACATGTCAAGTCTTGGTCTGAAAGACGCAACAGGAGCCCTATTTTAAACTCTAGGGTGCGATCCTGCTGCAGCCAACACGCATCCAAACACGCAACTGCGTTTTGGATACGTATTTGATCCGATCGACGCTGCGTTTTTGTACGCAATTTTCAGATCCAACATTGGATCCAAAAACGCCGTGTGAACATGCCCTCATAGGGACCAAGTGAATATTAACAATTTCTGTACAGTGCCCAGGAAAATAGTGGCACTATATAAAAAGTATTTTAAGGGTAAATCTACATTGGTGGCAGCTTCACCAACCCCTAGTGTTTCAAATTCTTCCTCCAGCTTTACCAACACAGCATTTGTTAAATATGGTGTGTTTGAAATGTTACAATATATGTTTTATATGTGACATGATGTATATAACATGCATGTAAAACCTTTATTTTTGGTTTAGTCATCGGTAAAGCTCCTTACTATCGCTGGACTTCTTAGATGAACACAGAAGTGATTTCTTTTATTTGGAAGACGCGTTTCGTGCACCAATGCACTTCATCCACATATGGCCTCGAGGCACGAAACGCGTCTTCCAAATAAAAGAAATCACTTCTGTGTTCATCTAAGAAGTCCAGCGCTGATTCCTTCCCATGATTACAAGGAGGTTTACCAATGAATAAACCAAAACTAAAGGTTTCACATTTTTCGTCCTGACATCTCCTGGTGGAGAAACAGACGAGTCATGGCCAAGCCGCAGCTGGCCTCTCGTAATCCGGTTCTCACAATTAATACTTCAGGGAGTGTTGTGCCTCGAGTTGCACAACCCCAAAGGTGATTGTATCAATCTTACATCATTCACAGTTTCTGTGCTTATTTACGTTTATTGCACTAGAGTGCGCTGTCCTCTGTCTCCCCTTCCCTACTTTTTTCTCATATAAGATACATGGGTTCACTACACATTTTGCAGACTTTTGTTTTTGTGAAGCACATGCCAGGCTATTTAAAGGACATTGATATACTACATGATAAACACTGGGATAGAGACGTTGAGGAATGTAAGTTACAACTTCTATATTTTCATGTAATTTTGCAACCTTTATGAGGAATGCAATAACGTTATCATGAGTCCTCCTGCTCAGCCTAGAGGAGGACCTAGCCAGGAATAACATAAATATCGTTTTTTTTTTTACAGCATTGGAAGATATACATGAGCTGAGCATCTTTATTTTTCTGCTTTGTGTTGGCACTGTACCTCCTTGTGATGTAGCCACTTCAAGAAATGTATGGACTTTTTATTTGGCAAGGACATATTGGTGCACAGCTTAGAGTAATGAAGTAATGTTAGGGAAAGTGGATGCAGGAATCGGCAATTTCTGAAAAATTTGGGAGGTCTGTCAGTTTCATGCAAATATTTATTTCTGATCTGAGTATTCCAATCTTCAAACAACTAGTTTCTCCATTAAATCTATTTGTCTGCTGCCTGAGTGGACCCTCGGCCCATCCTAATAACCGGCCTTTTGTTACTTTCGAAGACTATTGTGAGGGTAGCAACCTTAGGATTCCCTGTGGAAATGTCCAGATCCCTTTCCAAGGGTTGCAGCATGAAAATCACTTAGGGCCACATGTATGAAAACTGTCTAGGTCTAAAATTCACCTTGTTGCTCATAGCAACCAATCAGAGCTCATAGCAACCAACCAGAGCGCCCCTTTCATTCATATAGAGCTCTGGAAAAATGAGAGGGGCGCTCTGATTGGGCAACAAAGTGAATTTTAGACCTAGACAGTTTTCATACATGTGGCCCTTAGTCTTATCAGAAATTCTTGATAGTGGTCATCTAGCACATTAGCTTGGTGTTTTAAAGGGGTTTTGCCACGATGTAATGTTAACGTGGGATCCTCCAAAATGGGTATTTAATCACTTTTCTGAATATATGTGATTACAAAAATTGCAGCCTAAGAGAGCTGCAGGCTGCCTTACCTGCCCTTAGTTACTTAAAAGCTTCTATTAGATACGACCTGACAAGAGCTGCTGGCTGGGCTTGCGCAGAGCACACTTCTTTTCTGATGAAAGGGAGCTGAAGAAGCTTTCAATGCACCGGGTAGAAATATGTTGTCTTTTGTATACAGAATCCACTAGTTGTAGTGTGATTATCTGAGTAGATCCCTGCTTTATCTGATAACAGGGAACATGAAGAAGCTTTCAAGAGGCTGAAGGAGCTTTCAAGCTGCTGTGGAGTAAAGGTGTTGTCTTTTGTATACAGAATCCACTAGTTGTAGTTTGATTATTTGAGTGAACATTTCACACGATACCTTATGCACGGCTCTGTGCTCTGGCTGTGTCTCTCTCTCTCTCAGCTCAGCATGGATTGTTTACATTTGCTTCCTAGCAGATAAGGCACATCCTGGCAAAACCCCTTTAAGTACAGGTATTCCTATCTTCTAAGGGTGCGTTTACATGGCTAAGACCTAGTACTGTTTGGATTTCCCAACTGGTATTTAGTCTTTTTTTTATCACACAGATATGGGTGCAAAGGAGGATGGCTTGAACCTACAAACCACGTACAACAGACATTCCTCTTTGCACCCATATGAAAACCGGGCAGAAGAATGAACATGTTCAAAGTTTTTTGGACCGTCGGCGGTGTCAAGAACCATCTGGCAGAAAATCTGTGCAGTGGGGACTGCTGCACAGATTTGGGGGAGCATTGCATGTCAGTTTTTAGACAGTTTGTAAAACCGTCTGAAAAACCAACCAATAACCCCTGCTGTGGGGACAAGCCCCTTATAAGAGTTTATATGAAAAGATACATTGAGCCAAATTAGAATTCATGACCTTGGTTTTGATCTTGGAGTTAGGTAGGACTATGCTAATTTCAGACAGCCTGCACATATGCGTTATGTAATCTCGTATTTCCATTTGAAGGAAAACTTGCATATTGTAGGGCTGGGATGGTGACCTGTTATATTTTTCTCTTCATTAGATATTCATTGCATTACAGCAATTACCTTCAGAGATGGCAAGACATTCTCAATTACCTGCATCTGTTTAAGGATCATTGCGTTCACTCTACCGTCTGCTTTGTACCATAGATGAGGTTTCCGGCACCTCGCTCACTTTAAATTTGTGAAGCTATGAAAGATTATTTCCTGCAAAATGTTTTGATGCTCATCAGTTTTATCTTCCATTGTTGCCCACTCTTCACTATCAGACAGTTCAGTATCACGGCTTCTTTTAAAAGAGGGAAATTATCTCAACACATCAAAAGTTTTGTTTAAGTTTGTTTTGTGTTGATATAAAAAACAGTAAATTAGAATTTGTTTTAATGCTCTCAATTGAAATTTGGGTAGATGGATTGGGTCTATAAAGTCAGCTCATTCTGATAGGATAGCATGCTCTGTGAACATTATATGCCGTAATTGTTCTCAAATGGAGTTATGCTTTCCATGTCCTTACTCAGTCTCTCCAAAATACAAGTCTTCATCCAAATTAAGTACGCACAAGGTGTTTTGCTTCTAGCAAAATATATTAATTCTGGAATTCCTGAAAAAAAAGTGACTTAAAACCACATTAAAAACCACAAGTAACACAGCAGAATTTCCTCTAGCGATATGGCCCTATATTAACTGTCCACAGCTATGAACTCTACGAAGGTCACAGTCATTGTTACTTAATTCCCCTGATATTCATCTGATTTCTTACACTCTATTTCCATATCGTTCCACATGTAGTAAGCAAGCTAAGTATCTGGCCATCATTCCCCACAGGCAAAACGCAATGCAAGCTGACTTCTGTTGAGCAGCCTAGTAAGGGACTGGGAGGATTGCCATGAGATGGACAATGGATACAACAGAACTACAATAAATAACCTCTTCCCACCCTTTACGATAAATGTTCAATACTAGATAGATTCTTCAAAAGAGAATTAGCACTCGGGAAAGGATTAAAAAACTAATGACACCTGGGTATTAGCCACTATTGTGGTGTCATAGTTTATTAGAATATATAAAAGAACGACGTGTTTCTCAGGCTAAACGAGCCCACTTCTTCAGGTACAAACTTAGAAACACATGCGGCATTTTAAAAAGACCACAAAATGAAAAGGAGGCTGTAGTGTAGTAATGTTACAAACAATGAAAAGACGGTGTAAGGCCATGTTCACATGGCTTAAAATGGGACTTATTTCAGTCCGTAATTTTGCGCTGTACTGCGCGAATTACGGCTGGAATACGTCCCAGTCATTACGGTAATCCACAGTTCTCATAGAGAACTATGGATTACGTCTCCTCTCTCTGCTCGGCAAATACACCGCGGGGGGAGATAAGTGACATGTCATTTACCAGCGGCGCATACGCGGTGCTAGTAATGATAGTCTATCGGCTGGCGAGGTGCCGGCCCCCCGCTCCCGCCCCCGTCCACATGGCATAATTGCGGGGCATAATTACGCCCCGCAAATAAGCCGTGTGAACATAGCCTAAAAAATTTCAAAACACATATTATACTACATTACCAAACTTCTAAAAACATTTACAAGTTTATAAAACATTTTAGATAACTAATATTTCTAACAGAAGACATCCTAGTAAAAGTACTATTCGGGGATTGAACTCTGTATACAAGACGGTAGGTCAGTAGAGTGGGAACTAAGTCACGCTACTATATTAGAGTCAATAGATCAAGTAATGTACAAGCATAGCGTAAAAGGGAAAAGATACTTCACTTTTAAACAGTTATAAAAATTAATCAAGAAAATGCCTGAACGGATTTGGAGCTACCGAATTCAATTTAAAAATGCTATAGATTTCTCTTTCTGTTAGTGACTGTAACCGATTAGGAGCAGATAAAGAAATTTGCTCTATCGGCTGTACAGGCAGTCCCCGGGTTACAAACAGGATAGGGACTGTAGGTTTGTTCTTAAGTTGAAATTGTATGTAAGTCGGAACAGGTAGATTTATTAAATGGAATTTCAGCAAAAACATTTTTTTTTTTAGTTTTGGATAGTGCAGGGAACAGTTTTTTAATTTGTTTTGCTGTCTGTGCCCTTTTTTTAGAAGATTTCATCTAACTTTCTGTATCTCATGTGCAGCTGTGGCATGTTGGCACTTGGTTATCATGGGGCGTGACTCAGTGTTGAATTTCAGCCACGCCCCATAAGTCTCCGTTTGTAATTAGGGGATGTATGTAAGTCGGAACGATGTAAGTCGGGGACTGTCTGTATATCAAAAACAATCAGTTCGCTGGCGTGAACATTGGAGAAATGTTTAGGCAAGCTATGGATTAATTTATTATGCTTGATGTTATAACGGTGATTATTTAAACATTTCGATTATTTGGTGCTTGTTTTCCCTACGTATTGTAAACCACACTTACAAGTGATAATATATACAACAAAAGAACTACTACAAAATAACTGAGTTTTAACATTAAAATTTTCTTTTGTTGAAAAGGAACAGAATTTGTCATTTTGTACAATAATATCGCAACAATTGCATGTAGGATAACTGCAAGAGAAAACTCCTGGTGACATTGGATTATCTGGATTAGAATCATTACTGGTCAATTGTTTTAGGTGAGATGGGGCAACTATGTTCTTAATTGTTTTCACTCTCCAATATATAATGCAAGGGTTTTTAGGGTTGAAATGGTTTTAAAACTGGGTCTAATAATAATACTTCCCAGGGTTTCTTCAAAAGTGCATATATTTGGTTGTGTTGTGTACTAAACGTAGGGATAAAATTGCAATTACAATTATCTTTGCTAATCACAGCTTTTTTAGGAGGGTTAAATAAGTAATCTTTCTGTGTACAGGAATTTGCTTTGTGTTTTGCTGCTGTTATTAAATCAGGAGGGAAAACTTTTTCCAAAATTTTTTCTGAAAGACGATCTGATTGAATAATAAAATTCTTATAATCGGTACAATTTTTGCGGATGCGCCTGAATTAGCCAAAACAGTGGCAGAACTACCGCCGAAGCAGGCATAGCGACTGCTACGGGGCCCGCACTCCCTGGGGGCCCGGCTGGCAGCAAACAGGAACTTGATTTTTACTGCCGGCCGGGCCCTGTCATAACATACGTAGAGTCACTAGGGGGCAGCCCGTTCACCTCACAGCTCCACGGAGCTGATAAAAAGTATTTTAAAAGAGCTGCTACCCCAGCAGCCCCCTGCTCCCCTCTACTTTGTGCTGCTTGTGGGCCCCCTCCATTCCCTCTCCTCTGTACTGCGTACGGGCCCCCTCCCCCTCTCCTCTGTACTGTGTGCGGGCCCCCTCCTCCCCTCTCATCTGTACTGCATGCGGGCCCCCTCCTCCCCTCTCCTCTGTACTGTGTGTGGGCCCCCCTCCTCCCCTCTCCTCTGCACTGTGTGCAGGCCCCCTCCTCCCCTCTCCTCTGTACTGCGTACGGGCCCTCTCCTCCCCTCTCCTCTGTACTTCTTGCGGGTCCCCTCCTCCTCTCTCTTCTGTACTGTGGGTGGGCCCCCTCGGTGTCTCTGTACAGGCACTGTCGGGACGGAACAATGGAGGAGGGGTGTCTGCACTGCTGACTGAGAGCAGGAAGCTGCTGCCATGTGTTCTTTCCTTAACCACCCTGTGTCCTGAATAAGACAGCTGCATTGCATCTAGGTAAGTGTGTGTGTGTATGTGTGTGTGGATGTGACTGTATATATGTGTGTCTGTAGTGTGTATGGATGTGACTGTATATATGTGTGCGTGTGTGTGGATGTGACTGTATATATGTTTATCTGTAGTGTGTATATGAATATATATCTGTGTGTGTGTGTATGTAGATGTGTGATACTTGTATGTATGTATTATCTACATAAGTGACCAGTACTCAGTGTAGGGTAGAGGGTGATGCTCCCAAAGCAAAAAAAAAAAAAAAATCTATAGAAACAATCAAAGAATTGCAGTCCAATAATATCAGAAATATCAGTACGTGTGAAGGATGTGACCGGCATGTGAGTGGCTGGCGTTTGCAGGATGTGAGCGGCATGTGAGTGGCTGGCGTGTGCGGGATGTGAGTGGCATGTGAGTGGCTGGCGTGTGCGGGATGTAAGTGGCGTGTGAGTGGCTGCGTGTGCAGGATGTGAGCGGCATGTGAGTGGCTGCATGTGCAGGATGTGACCGGCATGTGAGTGGCTGCGAGTGCAGGATGTGAGCGGCAGGTGAGTTGCTGGCGGGTGCAGGATGTGACCGGCATGTGAGTGGCTGGCGTGTGCGGGATATAACCAGCATGTGAGTGGCTGGCGTTTGCAGGATGTGAGCGGCATGTGAGTGGCTGGCGTGTGCAGGATGTGAGCGGCATGTGAGTGGCTGGCGTGTGCGGGATATAACCAGCATGTGAGTGGCTGGCGTTTGCAGGATGTGAGCGGCATGTGAGTGGCTGGCGTGTGCGGGATGTGAACGGCATGTGAGTGGCTGGCGTGTGCGGGATGTGAGCGGCATGTGAGTGGCTGGCATGTGCGAGATGTGGCCAGCATGTGAGTGGCTGGCGTGTGCGGGATGTGGCCTGCATGTGAGTGGCTGGCGTGTGCAGGATGTGAGCGGCATGTGAGTGGCTGGCGTGTGCAGGATGTGAGCGGCATGTGAGTGGCTGGCGTGTGAGGGATGTGATCGGCATGTGAGTGGCTGGCGTGTGCAAGATGTGATCGGCATGTTAGTGGCTGGCGTGTGTGGGATGTGATCGGCATGTGAGTGGCTGGCGTGTGCGGGATGTGACCGGCATGTGAGTGGTTGGCATGTGCAGGATGTGATCGGCATGTGAGTGGCTGGCGTGTGCAGGATGTGATCGGCATGTGAGTGGCTGGTGTGTGCAGGATGTGACCGGCATGTGAGTGGTTGGCGTGTGCAGGATGTGATCAGCATGTGAGTGGCTGGCGTGTGCAGGATGTGGCCAGCATGTGAGAGGCTGGCATGTGCAGGATGTGACCGGCGTGTAAGTGGCTGGCCTGTGCGGGATGTGGGCGGCATGTGAGTGGCTGGCGTGTGCGGGATGTGATCGGCATGTGAGTGGCTGGCGTGTGCAGGATGTGACCGGCATGTGAGTGGCTGGCATGTGCAGGATGTGATCGGCATGTGAGTGGCTGGCGTGTGCAGGATGTGATCGGCATGTGAGTGGCTGGCATGTGCAGGATGTGATCGGCATGTGAGTGGCTGGCGTGTGCGGGATGTGACCGCCATGTGAGTGGCTGCCGGGTGCAGGATGTGACCCGCATGTGAGTGGCTAGCGTGTGCAGGATGTGACTGGCATGTGAGTGGGAGGCATCTGCAGGATGTGACCGGCGTGTGAGTGGCTGTCGTGTGCGGGATGTGACCGGCATGTGAGTGGCTGGCGTGTGCAGGATGTGATCGGCATGTGAGTGGCTGGCGTGTGCGGGATGTGATCGGCATGTGAGTGGCTGGCGTGTGCGGGATGTGATCGGCATGTGAGTGGCTGGCATGTGCAGGATGTGATCGGCATGTGAGTGGCTGGCGTGTGCAGGATGTGACCGGCATGTGAGTGGCTGGCATGTGCAGGATGTGATCGGCATGTGAGTGGCTGGCGTGTGCAGGATGTGATCGGCATGTGAGTGGCTGGCGTGTGCAGGATGTGATCGGCATGTGAGTGGCTGGCGTGTGCAGGATGTGATCGGCATGTGAGTGGCTGGCGTGTGCAGGATGTGACCCGCATGTGAGTGGCTAGCGTGTGCAGGATGTGACTGGCATGTGAGTGGTGTGTATGGGATGTGGCCGACGTGTGAGTGGCGTGTGTGGGATGTGTCTGGTGTACACAATTTTTTCTGTCCTTCTTGATGGAACACATGATAAGTTTTTTTTTTTTCTTGTTTCGGAAGGTGCGGAGGGGGGGGGGGGCAGTGTTACAGATACTACCCCTCTGCAATGGCTAAGATTAGAAAATACCTTTGTGATAAAAGGACCACCGCAGTTGGTGATTTTAGGGACAACTTTAGGCCAAAAAAAGGCTTCCAGGACTTTCATCTGTGAATCAATGTTAGGGCACATCCCAGGCATTTTCCACATACTGACAGTAATATATTAGAATATATTTTCCATGTCATGATAATAAAATAATTTTTTTTTTTTTTTAAAGTTACCGCTAACATTCCAATTACAGGACTCTCCAACAGTCATGAGAAAAGGGATCAAGAATGTACCATCTGAAAGGAGAAGTGTTCATACACATACAGTGCTTTCACTATTTGACTAACAGAGATCACTTCTTCCTGCCCCCTCGCAATGAAATTACCAGGTGCAATTTGGTTATTATGGCAGCCAGTAGTGTATTGAAGGCCCCAGGGCCTGACATGTTAGTACTCCTTTTATACTCCCCTTCTTTCCATTTAACATATTAAAAACTGAACATAATTAGTATGACCATGTCTGGACCAATAAAATATCACACTATTTATATCACAAATCGAACACTGTAAAATAGAAAATCTAGTGTCTGAATTGCTCTTTTCCAGTCACCAAGCCTACCCAAAAATAGAAAACAAAGGGGGACAAGTATGAAAACTGTCTTGGTCTAAGACTTTCTTTGTTGCCCATAGCAACCAATCAGATCATAGCAACCAATGAGAGCTCCCCTTTCAGAGCACTATATGTAATGAAAGGGGCGCTCTGACTGGTTGCTATGGGCAACAAGGAAAGTCTTAGACCAAGACAGTTTTCATACATGTGGCCCAAAGTGTCAAAAAATTGTACTAAAAAACTGGAGCTCACCTTGCAAAAAACACCCTGCACAATAGTTTTTAGTAGAAGATTAAAGAGGCTTTGCCACAAAGTAAAATTGACGTGGGAAGCTTGCAATTGAAATAACAAACATTTTCTCCATTCATTATTATTAAAAATTCTGCACCGTTTTTGTTTTAGCTGCTCCTTTAGTGATCCATTGTTTACAGCTCGTCTCCAGGTGATATGACCAAGGCTGAGAGCTCCTCACTCCTGGTCAGACATGCTCAGACATCACCTCTCCTCTCAGGCAGCTACTTCTCAACCCCAGGTGCTGTCATTCTATCCCGTCCTCTGTCCTCCTTAGTAATTAGTCAAACAGTGCAAATAAATAAAAAAGAAACCTCAATCAGGTCTGTGCATTGATAAAGAGAAAAAAATCCACAGGTTTGGTTCTTCCCGAGATTTGAACCTAGGGCCCTTGTGCCTGGAGGCAAAAACTTTACCGCTCAGCTACTCACAATACTTTATATAAACAGACCTTTCTTTGACTACAGAGAGGAAAAGCCTGGTAATGTCATCCTGCTGGGTCACATGATATCTAATTCAAACAAATCACACACGCCCCCTTCTGAGCACACAGAGCTGAAGAGCTGGATGCAGGAAGTATGAAATAAGATCGTGGCAAAACCCCTTTAAGGCTACACAATACACATAGGGGAACATGTATGAAAAGTGGTGCTGCCTCAATAGTCGTGCCTCTCAGTAGGTAAGTATAGCATTCTTCAGTATGTATGAAAGTATCTTAGCAGAAAGTATAGCACTTTATAAATGTGTGCCATTGCGAGACACATTTAAGCACCAAAATTTGTCTCAGCCTCGCCACTATGAAATTGGTATGGATTGGTACAATAGTTTCACGCTATATTTTGTCGTGACACATTCATACTTGTGGCGCGTCGTACGACTCTGGCGTGACACGCCCCTGTAGAATTGTCGCATACAAAGGTGTCCATTTTGTCGCAGCATGCACCAGATTTTGGTGTAGGACAGTTCATACATCTATCGGACGGGGCTACAACAGATTTTTGGGCTCAAAGAATGCCAGAAAACTGGCGCTGCCCCATTTATACATGTTGCCCATAGTTTTAAAGTTTTTGAGATTTTTTTAAAAGTAGTAAAATGTAATAAAAACAATATAAGATTGGTATCACTTTAATCATAATAACCTGTAAAATTAACATTATTTTTACTGCATAGTAAAAAATGTATGCCAAAAAACAATAGGAAATTTATGATATAGTAAATGGTACCAAGCTATACGCTGTCCCATCAAAATCAAATCTAAATATGTCTTTGTAGGCAGAAAAATAAAAAAGTTAGGGCTCTTGGAAGGCAGGGAGAAAAAACGAATGCAATGTAAAAAAAATCCCTGCAGTTAAAGGGGTTGTCTCACCATACTGTTTTACAGAAGCACAGCCGGCTTCAGAAGCACAAATATTGGTCAGGCTGTGGGTGGATCTACAGCAGCGATTGGGATACCAGTTTTGCTATAATACTGGAGATAAAACTCAGCAGGGAGTGAGTTATCATGGTCGGAAAGCAGCTTGGAGCAATCAAATGAAAGACGGAGCAAAGAGAGGTGACCGATAACCAAGAGAAACTTGTATAGACTAGCAGTAGATAAAATATTTTTTTAATCTACTAAACAAAGCAAAATCAAAACAGCAATGTATTTAATAATTGTCTTCATTAACATTTCCCTACATGTTAAAAGCTAATCATTGTGGTGATAAAACCCCGTTAAACAATTTGGGGATTTGTGTGTTTTGCAAAAAGTATAAAACCAGGTTGATCATACTCTATGGGTGCTTTTTTACATGGATCAGTTTTGTGACGGTTTGGTGTAGTCTTTCTGTTGTGGTAATGAAAAGGTGTTGTAAGTGAGTAACCAATTATTACTCATTAAGGGTACTTTCACACATTGCGGTTTTGGTGTGCACTGCAATTAAACTGTCTTTATTACCAGCAAGTTTCTTTCCAAAAACGGTTTGGAAAGTGAGTTAATCAATTACAGTGTTTGTAATCTTCAAGACTTCAAGCAAAGCAACTGATTACTCAAAATACCTTTCTGAATAGTGTTGATAACTGAAAGAAGCTTGCTGGTTATAACAGCAGCTTAATTGCAGTGCAGCAAACTCTGCACCAAAACCACATTATGTGAAAGCGCCCTTACAACAGCTTTTCAATCAATTTAGAATATTGAAGGAGCTTGCTGTTAATTAGAGAATTTTTAGGGTGCTTTCAAACAGCGCAGTTTTAGGCTATGTTTACACGGTGTATTTGCAGGGCGTAATTACGCCCCGCAATTACGCCATGTGGGCGGAGCGAGGAAGTGAGCGGGGGGCCGGCACTTCGCCGGCCCATAGACAATCACTGCTAGCGGCGCGTATATGCCGCTAGAAAGTGACATGTCAGTTATCTCCCCGCCCGGCGAATTCGTAATCCATAGGTATCTATGAGAACTGTGAATTACCATAATGAATGGGCCGTTGTCGGCCCGTAATTGGCGCACTTCGGCGCGTAATTACGGACCGAAATACGGCCCATTTTAAACCGTGTGAACATGGCCTTACCTGCTCTCCAATTAAACTGCCTTTATTACCAGTAAGCTTTTTTGACTTACCTAAACTGTTTGGAAAGTGAGAAATCCATTAGTGTGTTTGTATCCACAAGACTTTAAACACAGTAATTGGTTACTTACTTGAAACACCTTTCTGAACAATTTAGACAACTGAAAGAAGCTTTCTGGTGATAATGGCAGTTGAATGGGAGCCCAGTTAAAACTGCACCAAAACTGCGCTGTGTGAAAGCACCATTACTGCAATGCAGTACTGCAAAGAAAAGCTGCACCACAAATGCCACAAAACCAGTATGTGCTTTACTTGCTAGCACTTAAAGTAGGTAACAATGTAGCAAGCCACTTAATGTTCTTTTTACGCAGAAACAATATTAAAGGGGTGTTCTAGTCATTAGGGGATGATTAATAATAGAAAAAAAAAACTTACCTTGTAAACCTGGTTTACAAAGTTCAAGCAATTCAAATTTTTGGAACCCCCTTTAATCAGCCAGGCTATTTTCAGTAAATGATATTAGAAATTTGTTTAACATTTAATGTATCTGCAAAAGAAACTGAATACAGTTTGTATCATAGTTTTAAAATAAGATTTCAGGTGTCTTTTTCTATTTTTATTGTTTTTCCCTTATTGATCCATAATTACAGTTGTCTTTAACCCTTTAAGGCACCCTGACGTTCCTGTACGTCATGGTTCACTGCCTGTTAATACACCCTGACCTTCCAGGAACCTCATGAAAGCTTTCTGTCTCCCTGTGCAGAGATAAGGTGAAAGCTCTATGCTAATTGCTGTTTCTGACAGCTAATTAGTACAGTTACACAGCAGGTGATCAATCACAGAAGTCCCATGGATCTTCCCGAGGATCACTGGGATTGGTCAGTCAGTCTGACAATTACAGCTGATCCAGGTCCCAGGCTCTGTTCTGTGAGAGAGAGTGAGGACATGGTATTTCTGTGCTGGGTCCTAGTGCCCTGTTCTGTCACAGCCTGAAATACTTTATTAACCCCTCCACTGCCTAATCACTTCACTGCCCCTGTGATCTATTTGTGGCAGCTGTCTGATCAAACAGTTTGTCACTTTCAAGTTCCAGCAATTTTCTGCCAGTGATAATCACTGGCTCATACAGTGAAAAACACACAAAAAAAAATTAACCCCTTCATTGCCAAGTCCCTGTTCCCCTCACTCATATTGTTATAGTTGTCTGATCAGTCAAAAAGACAGTTTGTAATTTCTGTTCCCACATCTGTCACTGCCCATCACTACCCCAATAAGGCCTGAAAAATATTCTAAAACAAGTAGGTACTCCTTCAATTCTGAGGCTTGTGGAAGAGTCAAAAAGCGCATATGGACCACAAGTGGGATATTTCTAAAAACTGCATAATAAGGAGAATCATTATTGAGTTGCGATTTCTTGATAAAATCTACGGGGTTCCAATGAAAAATAAACAAAAATCGGAAATCTGCAAAAAAGTTAAAATTTTGAAATTTCACCTTCGCTTTTCATTAATTTCTGGGAAATACCTAGAGGGTTAATAAACTTCCTAAATGCTGTTTTAACTATGTTAAGGGGGGTAGTTTCTGAAATGGAATGATTTATGGGGGTTTCTAAAATACAAGCCCCTCAAAACCACATCAGAAGTGGCCTGGTTCCCAAAAAAATCTGTTCTGCAAATTTTCTTGAAAATGTTAAAATTTGCTACTAAATTTCAAAGCCCCCAAATGTCTTAAAAAAATAATTGGATGTTTAAAAAAAATCATGCCAACACAAAGTAGACATATTGTAGATGTTCATTATTTACTACTTTGTGTGGTGTGACTATGTGTCTTGCACACAGAAATTTTTAAACTTTGAAAATGGCAAATTTTTCCAAATTTTCACAACATTTCAATATTTTTCACACCTAAACAAGGATTTTATTGACCAAAATGTATTGCTAAATTAAAGCACAATGTTTCATGAGGAAACAGTCTCTGAATTACATGGATAGGTAAAAGTATTGAAAAGTTATTCACAGATAAAGTGGCACATGTCAGATTTGAAAAAAAGGGCTTGGTCCTTAACGCCAAAACAGGCTTAGACCTTAAAGGGTTAAACCAAGAACATGGAGTGTCAGGAAATGGAGACCTCTTAATCATATTGATAAATAATGAAAGCATGTATGCCGTGAAATTTAAATGTAGTAAATACATTTGCATCAATACCATGGCCTTAAAGGGGTTGTCTCACTACATTGATTCATCTTAGCTCAGTCCTGTTTTCTTGGTTTCAGTTTGAATTAAGGGGCGTGTTAACTGTTTTCTATTAGGCTGCAGTAGAAGCCAGGTCTGTAGCTATAGCAACCAGCGCTGGCAGCCTATCAGAAGTGATCAAGCAGGTCTGTAGCTAAAGCGACCTGAGGAGCTGATGCAGCTCATACAAGAGGAGATATTTAGGACCGGACACATATTGCAAATTGACTTGTTTTTGCAAGATCTTTAACATAAAAAGCAATCCTTGTAGTGAGACAACTCCTTTAAATGGGTTTTACCACAAAGTAAAAACCCTTGCACAGGTCACTTGCAGTTAGCTGCGAGACAACTGTGCGCGAAAAGGAAGAAGGTGGTGCCTGCGGAAGTCCTCCCCATTCTCTTCTATGGGAGTGCGCTTAGCTATGTTCATCAGTTCCAATAGAAGTGAAGAGAGAGGACGGCTGCAAGCTCAGTCCTCCTCATTCTCAATCACGGTCGCTTACAGCAAGCTGCAAGCAACGTATGCAGGGTTTTTAACTTTGTGGTAAAAACCCTTCAGGACAGTTATATACCGCAGATGTGGCTCCAGGCCAAGTTTTTTCTTTTGGTCATCAACCACCTATCAGCACAACACAGTTGACAGCCAGGAACCATCGCCAGTTAGAGTGGGTTCCACCTGCCTAAACAGTAGAGGGCGCACCACCCACCCTTCTTGCCTGCTTCATCAGAGAGGTGGAACGCCCTGGGTAGCAAAATCTTTTTCCACGCCACTGGTAATATTCCCTTATAATCCATGTCTGCAACATGAGCCAGCTAGCTGCCTTTTCACTCCTATTGAGGTGACCCAGGGGAGCAGCAGAAAGAATGGGGGTTGTTGTTCTTATGCCACAGTGGCCTTCTCACCCAACACTCTCTTACTACCCTGCGACCAACACACGAAAAATAGCTGTAGGTGTAGAAGATAGTGTTGGAGTCCCTCATTAATTGTTTTCCCCAGGACACACTCTATACAGATGTCAGCCACACTGGCCTGATGGTAGTGGAGGTGTCCCTGGTGTCATGCAGCAGTAAGAGACTGGAAGCAATATTGGAGTTCAAACAAACACTGTAGCTCCTTACTGCAAGCGAGGTATTGAACCTGGACATAGCCTTCTTAGCAGAATCTATAAAACAGTCACTTTCAAGGATTCTGCATCAAGAATGGGCCCTGTACACATAGCGTCCAGAAGAGTAATTAATACTCTCTAGGAGCTTACATACTCACCCCATGTGTTCCAGAACTTTTCTGAGTAGGGGATATTGGGGAAGAGGGGTAGTGGGTTGACCTAGGCTCATGGCTGCTAGGATTTAACAGGCTCTGAAGAGAATAGACTTACTCTTCTCCTCAGGCACTTCCACTATTTTCCAGGGCTTTAAACCATAATCTGTAAGGTCTTTTCTTTATCCTTTGATTGCTTACTTCTTTCTTAAGCCATGGAAAGGAGAAGAAGCGCTGTCTTTGAAGTAGATGATAAGCCCAAGGCTGTGCTGCTTAGTTGCAGGTAACACTTGCAGAACTTCTGTAGAACTCACTCTCATAGCGCACATGGTGGACCTCGGCAGTGGAACTCTCTCACACCAGAGTCCAGCAGGGACTCTAATGGAACATCTCTCCTTAGGGAGCTTTCACACAGCGCAGTTTTGGTGCAGTTTTAACTGCGCTCCAATTAAACTTCTTTTTACCCGCAAGCTTTTTTATTTCA
>JAODAL010034159.1:0-44623 GCA_025379985.1 Phyllomedusa bahiana | reverse complement strand
TTTTGGTTAGTTTAAAAAGTAGCTGAGGGAAATTGATAGGAATATCTTCATGGATGGACTAAGGCTAGATAGATCTAGGCAACATGTATAAAGGGGGGTGCACGTTTCTGTTTTTGACCCAAAAAAAGAATGTATGAACAGGCGCACTCCAAACTTTGGTACGATACGTGTCTTTGTAATGCGACAAAGACTTGGAGGCATTCTGGGGGCGTTGCACCACATTCATATAATTAGACAAATTTATGAATGTTTGAAGCCAAAATTAGGCGAGAATATTTGGCAGCCAGCCCGGAAAAAGGTGGTCCCTGAGCCAGACTTGGGGTTTTGGCTCTACACTGCCTGTAGTAGACCTGCAGAAAAACGCCAGCGGGGGTAAAGGTGGTGCGGACCCAGACTTGGGGGTTTTGGCTCTACACTCCCCTGTAGTATGCCTGCGAAGAACGCGGGGCCAGGGAAAAGGTGGGCCTGAGCCAGACTTGTGGTATTGGCTTTCATCCCCTGTTGTTGCCCTGAAAAGAACAGATCGGGAAAAGGTGGGTGAGCCAGCTTGTGGTTTTGGTCTCCCTGCCTGTATGTATGACCGCAGAAGAAAACAGCCCAGGGTAAAGGTGGTGCCGAGCCGGGACTTGGGGTTTTTGGCTCTACACTGCCCGTTTTTGTTGCCCTCAGAAGAAAGCCAGCCCGGGTAAAGGTGGTCCCTGAGCCGGACTTGTGGTTTTGTCTACATAGCCTGTTGTATGACCTGAGAGAACGCCAGCCAGGGTAAAGGTGCTCCCTGAGCCAGACTTGTGGTTTGGCTCTACATGCCGTATGTATGGCTGCAGAAAAAACAGCCAGACCAGGGTAAAGTGGGCCTGAGCCGTTGTGGTATTGGCTCTACCTGCCCTGTTGTAGACCTGCAGAAAAACAGCCAGACCGGGTAAAGGTGGTGCCTGAGCCAGATTGTGATATTGGCTCTAAACTGCCCTGTATTTTTGATTTTGAAAGAACGCCCAGGGAAAAGGTGGTGCTGAGCCAGATTGTGGTATTGGCTCTCACTGCCCTGTATGTTATGACTGCGAAGAACAGCCAGGACCAGGGTAAAGGTAGTGTAAGGATGCCCTGCGACCACTTGTCCGGCGCAGGCCGTCCGTGCCCCGCTCCCAGGAGCACCGCCCGCACGTCGGGTTCGGGGTCCGCCGTGTCAGCCCTGGGTCCACTTACCCAGCACCTTGTTGTCGGCTCTCAGCTCCAGGGTGATGCTCCCCCGGGGGGCCCGGCCGGCTCTCTGAGTTAAGGGGCATGCACCGGTAATTGGTTTTCGGCTGCCATTTAAGTCCGGCCTCTTCGCGGCCTGCCGGACCTTTGGTGTATTGTCTCCATGGTGAAACTGCAATCCCAGACGGCGTTTGTGGTTGCCTGACCCGTGAAATTGACTCCTTGCCTTATGTATGATCCATAGAAACTTGCCTACTTGCCGACCAGGTTTTGGGGTTCTACCGTCACGATACCTGAGCAGCCTGTCCGGGAAGGTCCTGCCTGAGCCAGCCCTTGAAGGCTGCCTTGCCCTGTATTTGCCCGGGCCGGAACCGCAGGCAACCCGGAGTGGTGGTGACCTGGTGGGCCACACCCCCGTATGTAGCAAGCCAGACCGGTTTGTGCCGGCTGCTTGGTGAAACCGGGTCCACTTAGATCATGTGGTTTGGGCTTACTTGCCCGGTATGTAGTGGATCAAGCCACCAGACCTTAAAGGGTGGTGCCTGAGCCAGACTTGTGGTATTGGCAGTACACTGCCCTGTATGTATGACTTGCAGAAGAACAGGTTCATACATTCTGGCACATTCTACACTGTCTTAAAGCGGTTTAGAACTGGCCTGTTGGTGCCAACGTTCATACATGTCCCCTAGTGTTATGGCCAGTGTAAGGGATATTTTAGGGACAGAGTTAGGGAAAGCTAGTTGTTAGGCTTAAGTATTGTTTGGTGCTTGTTTCTTGATTCAAGTCATTTATCACTCCATCTCCAGCGTTGTTGCAATATCCTGTTGATATACCAGAAATGTCTGAGGTGGGAACACCTCTTTAGTAACGAATATCCTTTGAGGTAAATTGTACTTTAGGAGTTAATTCCTAATTGTTAAATTATTTATAAAGGGCATGACGTTTTTTTTGGCGCCACATAACTCAACCATAGAACTAAAATTCTAGCTGCCAGTTGCTCCCACCAGAGGGAGCCCCCTGTACTTTGATGTGGTCATAAAGCAGCTGAGAAGATCATGAGGGAGAGAAGGGAAAGAGGCTGGCGACTGAGCCCTCAGACAGCTAGGGGGATGGGTTATACTGTGTGGGCAGAGAAGCCCCGAAAACATACATGCTGCTAAATCAAGGAGCACCGATTGAAAAAATATTTTTTTGCAAGAAAAAAAAACTATGAGGAATCTCATGATTATTCTAACTTGCATTTGAGGGATACTTCTGAGCTTGGAGTAATGTACGATTGTAACTGCCAATCACACCTTTGGGTGGGCGAAACAATTTTTTATGCATTTTTTTTATTGCAAATTGGCAAATGTTTTGGAAATTCTGAAGCAGAAATTCAGTAGCTTTTCTAAGATTTAATACTACCGCTCCCCTCGCACACGTTCTGGCAAGAGACACAATATTTGCTTTCGTTAGACTGGAAGGATTACCAACAGACAGCACTGGCATCTGCCCTTTTCATGGGGGAGAACTGTATGAACACAGGAGCATTCATCCAAATGGCACAGGCCACGGTTAGGATACTGCAGCTTTACACTACACATTTTCATCCAGGTCTCATAATATCAGCAATGTTGAAAGTTTTACTATATTAAATTTGTTATCTGTGTCAGTTGTAATCATGACCGCTTCTTCTCAAATGGGTAATCCCGTTTCTGCCCAAAAAAATACATGTTCATTGCATAACAAAAATTTACTGTATGCAATTTTCTAATATACTTTGGGGGACATGTATGAATGGGGCGGCACAAGTATTCTGATGTGCTTTAATCCGAAAAAACACCTGTTGGAGTCCTGTTGTATAGATATATGAACTGTCCTACGCCGAAATCTGGCAACGGCTACATCATACCCGATACTTTTGTATCCGGCACTTCTTTGTGGCCGCGTCGCGCCAGATTTATATTAAAGGGATTTTGCCATGAAGTAAAATTGACGTGGGAAGCTTGCAAATGAAATATCAAACATTTTCACCATTCATTATTATTAAATATTCTGTACCATTTTTGTTTTAGCTGCTCCTTTAGTTACCCATTGTTTACAGCTTGTCTCCAGAGCAGGGCTGAGAGCTCCTTAGTCGTGGTCGCACATGCTCAGACATCACTTCTCCTCTCAGGCAGCTACTGAGTGTTCAAACCCCGGGTACTGTCATTCTACTCCCGTCCTCTGTGCTCCTTAGTAATTAGTCAAACAGTGGAAATAAATAAAAAAGAAACCTCTATGAGGTCTGTGCATTGCTAAAGCGTAAAAAACACAATTCCTGGAGGGATTTGAACCTAGGACCTTTGTGCCTGGAGGCAAAAACTTTACCTCTCAGCTACTCACAATGCTTTACATACACAGACCTTTCTTTGACTAGAGAGAGGAAAGGCCTGGTGATGTCATCCTGCTGGGTCACATGATATGCAATTCAAACAAATCACACACGCCCCCTTCTGAGCACACAGAGCTGAAGAGCTGGATGCAGGAGGTATGAAATGTGGCGCAAAACTATCATATCAATACATTCCAATTTCATTGTGGCAAAGCTGAGACACATTTTGGTGCATACACTCTATATGCCACTTTTTGGCGAATAATTGTGTCTTGCAACATTTATAAGGTGATGTGAGACAGTTTTTAATGAATGAAACCTTCATTGTTTACTTCCAGAAGGTAAAAATCTGTCCTGATGTGATGGACACACAGGTACTCAAGACAAAAAAAAGATCTTTGGGATACTGTAATTTTACTCTTACCTGCTGAGCACCCTTGTGATCAACACATGAACGGGACAAATTTCCATCATTTGGAAGTAATTAACCACTTACCGACAATGAATGTATGGGTCCTGGAACATCCTATTGTCAGTATTGTCCTGTGTGGCAGGCTTACTCTGCAAATCTGCTACATAAGTGTGGGTGCTAATTACAGCTGACTCCTGCCGCTAACAGCACGGAACAGAGCTGGCTCTGATCCCTGCTGTTGCTCCCTCCAATCGCAACCCCAACAACAAGATCAGTGCCGATTGGTTACCGTGGCAGATGGAAGCTGAATGAAGAGTCCATAGCCGCCATGTTAACGTTTCTATCACTTCCTGCCCAAAGCAGGAAGTAATAGAACTGTCATCTTAGTACACTCTTCTCATTATTAATATAATGCAGAAGGGTTTATAAGCAATTGAACCCCATAGTGGTCAAATACCCCATGGGGAATAAATCAGAAAAAAAAAAAAAAGTTTGAGAAGTATAAAAAATAATAAAAATAATAAAAGTTCAAATCAAACCCCTTTTGCCGTTTACAAAGAAAAAATAAATAAAAAAGTTGGTTTTGCCTCATCTGTAGAAGTCTGATATATTAAAATGTAATATCCTATAAAAATTAGAATTAAAAGTGATGAAAAAGTCGCATGGATCCCAAAATCACACTTCAGACCACAACAATTAACCTTCTTTCAGGACCATAGGTGGAAGTACAAAAAGGTATTGCTTGCAAAAAATTACACTGCAGCACAAATTTAAGAGATAGGGAATGTTTGTATTTCGGAAAGTACTAAAACATGAACAAAAAACCCTACATATTTGGTATCACTGGAATCGTATTAACCTGCAGAATACAGGTATTTATAATGCAAACATGGCTCAAGTGTGTTTTTTTCACATTTCACCCCATTTTGATTTTTTGTTATGGTTTTCAGTATATTCTATGGTACGATCAATGGCACCATTTAACAGTACATCTTGTGAAGTTAAAAACAAACCTTTATATGTCTATGTAGATGTGAAAATAAAAAAAGTTATGGCTCTTGGAAGGTGGGGAGGGAAAAATGAAGAGCCAAAAAAGTATGACTGGCTGTCAGGGAAGGGGCTCAAGGTTTGTTCTCACTACAGACGTTGAGAGGATGTGTCATCCGAGTCTGATAGATGTGGGTTCCAACTTTGGGATCTGCACCTATCTCAGGAATGGGTCTCCAAAAGTTTCAGCTCAGAATGAAGAGCCGGTTGCAGTTGAAGTTCTGAGTACAGGTGAGCGGTGTGTTTGTCTGTACTCTGTACGCCCTTAGAACAGAACAGAGAGTCATGAACAAGCTTGACCGGTTCGTCATTCTGAGCCAAAACTTTGGGGACCCGTTCTGGGACCTTCACCTATCAGACTTTGATGGCGTATCCTACTGATATTCCATGAAAGTCTATGGTGAGAATACCCTTTTAACGAAGGTACCCAATAGATGAGAACAAAGTTTTTGAAAGCATATTAGAATATTTTCCTTACTTAGTTCAGCTTTATATGCTGAAACCAACACAGTCTCATCCTGCTAATATAATTTTGGATACATTGGTTAGACCACTGCTGGTTTGAGGCAATATGTGGAATAGACTGATGGGCTGATTACAGGGAGTAGTGGTGATGTAGCTTTAATGTCTAGGGCTTGACATACATGGACACAATTTCTGGGCTTCAACATCATATTAAAGAGATAACCTTGAGGGCTAGACATTTAGCCCAGTTGCAATTTAGCCCTCAACCCAAAGAGCATCAACCACAAGAGATCCCACTTGGTCTTTCTGGGTAAAAAAACCTCTCTATCAAACTTAGAGCCTCTACAGGTCTTGGATGGACCATCATTTACCAATGGGCTGTGGTTGAACCAGGTGCCTAAAGTCCACCTCACAGTGGATACACAGTGCAAGTCCTCATGTAGTCTACATGTTGGCACCAGACTTCACATTACTGCTAGATACTTGGAAGGGGGTTGAAGTAAGCTATTGGCTTCTGGCAGATCTTAGTGGCAGTCTTTATAGGAAATTCCATAATTGGGTTCAGCAAAAAGTCAGAGTAAGTCAATAGCAGCTGGACATCAAAGGATATAACAGTCCTTGAACAGTAGTCCTGCAACAGTTTCTGTCAGTCTCTAGCAGTTATCTATGGCAGCAGGTCTGATGCTGTCCTCAGCAAGATCTTTTTTATCCCCACAAACAATAGGCTTCACAGCAACATGTAGCAGCCTGATCATAGATTTTAAGTAGCATGTATAGTGGCAGCTTACCATAGATCTGGCAGTCTTCAACAGCAGGCTTGGCAACAACTTTCAGTAGCTCCGTCAAGGTTTCCAACAGCATTCTTGGCACCAGCTCATGACACTTGTTTCACAGTCTGTGAAAAGCATTGAGCCTTTGGAGGGCATCAAAGGTTGGGGACTACCAGTGGCAGATTAAGGAGACCATAGGCCCTTGACTGTTCCCCAAACCTAGGCCACCCTTCTGTACCATGCTGTGTATATACTCAACAACACTTCTCCAGACCCTAAACTTACATACTTCTGTGCTGTGAAGGTGCAGAAAGAAGGCAATAGACAAGACGGCACGGGTTTTCGGACGGTTTTTCAGACGGTTAGCGGTTATGCAAACTGTCTGAAAAAATGTCCGCAAACGAGCACAGCAGGGCTCTATGGAAAACCCGTGCAGCAGTCCCCACTGCACGGGTTTTCCGCCCGGCGGTTTTTCCGCCCGCGGGTTGTCCAGAGAAGATTGAACATGCACATTCTTTCGTCCGGTTTTCGGACGGAATATGTGCATGTCAAATGGAAGGGGGAGGGCTCATCGCGGAGAAAAGCCACCCCTCCCCCCACCACGGCCGTGTGCACTGCACACAAACCGGACAAATACCGGTCGGGTAAATCGACCGGTATTTGTCCTCTGCTGTGGGGACATGCCCTTAATGTCCTTTAACTATCATTACTGCTACAGGAATCTCTTCCTCAGCCTCTAGGTCAGACTCGCACAACTTGGCAGGAGTTGGTGGTCAAAATCACCTGGAAACACAACCGGATGGACAGGACTACCTCTGGACCACCTAAAGTTAATAGGAATGCCCATTTTGGCCACCAGAAATCTTATGACGGGATTCCAGCAGCAAGGAGCCATATATTGTGCAGGCCTGCTTTAGGGTCTGCCAGTATCGCTGCCGTGTCCCACTGTTTCAGAGCCTTAACTGAACTAAGCCCAGGGACACCTTCTCTTAGGGTAAGTTCACACGGCTTATTTTGGGACGCATTTCGCCACATATTGAGAGGGTATTGCACTCTAATACGAGCTAAATGCGCCCCAATCATTACGGTAATCCACAGTTCTCACAGAACTATGGATTACGCCTCTTCGCTTATGCGCCGTGAGTAATGACAGTCTATGGGCCGGCGGCCTGCTTGCCCCCCTGCGCCGCGGGAGTAAGCGCCGATCAGCGCGAGCTCCCAAACTCCCAGCGTAATTGCAGGGCGTACTGTACGCCCCGCAATTAAGCCGTGTGAACATACCCTTACTGCAAACTGAATGGAAGTAAACTAAGAACAATCTAGAAGTAACTGCCCCACCCATCTAGGGCTGTTTATATGGCCTATAACTCCTGCTAGGATTCCCTGCTGACTTCTGTATAGGCGGACATGACGTAACTTATGACACATTCTTTAAAGTGCAAGTGGCATAACACTTTACATAATCTTTTAAACAGTTTTAATTTCCCAAAACCCCAAATTGGAATATATAAAAAAATGCAAAAAAAAAAAAAATATTTAAAAATAAAAGAAATATACAAAAAATTTCCCCACTTTGGTAAAAGGGGGCGCTATCACAATCCCACTCATACCCCCTTTTTAGGTCCCGGTAGCATGCGATTGGGGGGAAAAGGGAGGTGGTTGGGCAGGATTTTAAAAAAAACTTTTGTATTGTGGAGTGAGAGCTAAAGGTTTAATGCGAGTCTCATTTGTTAAACCTTTTAAGGGGCTAACTGGAAAGTTTGTTGCCCAAAAAAAACCCCCTCAAGTTTTCGGGGGATAGTTTAAAGGACCTTTTTTAAAATGTCAGGGGACCCGGTCAGGGATAACACCCCGGAAAAGGGGGCCCCTGACTCTGACCCAAAAGCCCTTTGTCCCCCCTTTTTGGGGAAACCCGACCCCTTTAAATTTGGGGCCGGGCCCCCCAAACCGGAAGACTGATGGCTCCCTTGATATAGTGCAAAACCCCAGACAGAGAAAAAACAGATACAGAAAAAT
Source organism: Phyllomedusa bahiana (assembly GCA_025379985.1). Lineage (NCBI taxonomy): Eukaryota > Metazoa > Chordata > Amphibia > Anura > Hylidae > Phyllomedusa > Phyllomedusa bahiana. The sequence continues at coordinate 36,363 of JAODAL010034159.1, read as the reverse complement.
AAGCGTAGTGGGGCCCAGCCCAAGTGGCAACAGTCGGTCAGAGAGGTAAGAGACGTGGGGCCCAAAGAGGAAAACAGACCCAAGGGCCAAAGGTCAAAAACGGCGGGTGAAAAGCAGTACAAAATCATTAGGAAAAAAGGGGAATAGTAAAAGGAGAAAAGGGGGTTCCCAAAAAAAAAGATAAGGAAATGAAAAAGGACAGGTGCTAAAAAAGCAAAAGACCTCATAGAAGGAAAAGATTGAAGTGAAATAAAACCTTTTAAAAAGGGAAACCAAAGGAAGGAAAGGAATAGGGGCCCATAGGTGGAAAAAAAACAAAAAGCCCTGATAGGAACGGGAAGGTTGTCCATCAAAAGGAGAAAACTATTAACTCAAAGAGTCCCTGGGGGTTTCCCCGGCCCAAGGGCGTTGGGCCCAAAAGGAATCAATCAAGCAAACAGTGAGGGAGAACACAGTTCCCCACTAGTAAATTTAAAATTTCCCAAAAAACTTTTCATGAAAGAAAAACCAAGGGCTTCTCCCCCGCAACGGGGGGTGGCCCGGCCCGAACCCCAGACCCCCCCAAAACCCCTTTGGGGCCCTTCCGTGGGCCCATGATTTACTTTTTTAGTTTTTAGAATTTCCTTATGCTTTAACTAAAAGGCCGAATACAAAAATCTCGGGCCCTGATGAAACCGTTTTTTGGGCTTTCAGGGGAAAATGCCGCTGGGTTCGGCTGAAAGATTTTGGGGGGAAAAATTGAAAATGAACTGAGCTGTCCCAAATTTTTTGGGGTGTACTTTAAAGCCACAAAAAGTTTGTCATAGCGTTTTCAAAATAGATGTTATTTGTAATTTGGGTTCATCCCCCAAAATTTTGGGGCAATGTTGGGCCTGAAAAAATAAATTTTTTGAATTTGGCACCCAGTGATTGTGGGTTTTGTGTCGGCCAGTTTCCCTTCCCCGTTGGTTAAACCAAAAATTTGGGCCCTAAATTTTGGGCAAAAAAAGGTCCTACAAATTTAAATACCGTTCAAAGGAAAGGGCCCTAAAAGAATTTTTTGGGGGTTAAGAAGGGGGAAAATTTTTAAAAAATGTGTAGGGAGAAAATTTTAATTTTTGGTTGATTAAAATATTAAAAAACCGAGGCAAAAGGTTGGGGGGGCCCTATGTTTTGAGGGGGGAACAGTTTTTTCTGTCTTCTTTTTAAATACGGGTCATGGTTTCGCGCCGTGGTCATCCCCTTGGAAACCGTCCCCTTTGTCCGTGCCTGCCCTTTTGTCTCTGGGGGGCCCCTCCCTTTTTGCAAGGGGGTCCCCGGCCCCGGCCTGTGTTCCCCGTTGTGGGCCCTTTGCTTTTCTTGTTGCCCCCTGTTTCCCCTGGGGTCCTGTACGTTGCATTGCGAAAATTTCTAGGGGCACCCCCCCCGGCGGTTTCCCTCCCCCTTTTTTGGGGGTCTGTTTTTCCTTTGGGACTTGTGCCCCTTTGGTTTTTAAGAAGGGAACCCCCTCCCCTTTGTCGGGGTCGGTCCATTTTAGCTTTGCCTTTCTTTCGGGAGAGGTTTTCCCATCTGAGCCCCTTTCCCAAGCTTTTCAGGTTTATCCCTATTCTGGATTAAACCCCTGAAAAATTGGTTCGGGTTAAAGTTTCGGGGTCCTTCAGAGCCCCGGGGGCCCCCCCGGGTCTGTTGTCTTCCCCCTTTTCGCTGTTACCCCGCCCCCAAAGTACCTGCTTGTTTCTGCTGTTTTTGGGATCATACTTTTAAATTTCCTTGTTTTCCTGCCGTTTATTCCCCCTTTATTAGTTACCTGCTGTATCCGGCTGTTTTTTATCGGGTTCTAGTTACCTGAAAATTACCCTCCCTGTTTTTCCCTGTCTAGTTAGCGTGTATCCTGTCGTTTAAAAACCCGGGTCAGTTAACCTGCTGAAAAGGGGGCTGTTTTAATGCCCAAGTTCCCTGCTGTTTCCGCTTTTAAATTCCCGGTCTAGTTACTGCTGTTTTCCTTGTTTTATACACCGTCTAGTTATTGTTTGTATCCTGCTGTTATACCCACCCTATTTTACCTGCTGTATCCTGTGTTAAACCTTTCTAGTTCCCCTTGTTTGTACCTGTGTTTCCCTGTCTAGTTCCCTGTGTATCCTGTGGTTAAAACCTATCAGTTCCCTGCTGTATCCTGCTGTTAAAACCGTTTTTAGTTCCCTGCTGTTTTCCCCTGTTTATACCTGTTATTTTTCTCCCTTTTTTACCCTGCCGTTTATCCCCCTGTTTGTTCCCTTGCTGTTTTGGGCCTTTGTTTTCCCTGTCAAAGTTATTTTGTTTGAAATTCCTCCCCAATTTACTTTTTTAGTTCCCAGCTGTATCCTGCTGTTTTTAAAACCTGTCTAGTTCCCGGCTGTATCCCCCCAAATTTTTCCCAAAAATCCTTTTAACCCGCTTATCCTTCCCGGTTTATCCCAAAGTCCGGGTTACCTGCTGTATCGGGTTTTAAATCCCCGGGGTTTTTACCTGCTGTTCCCCTGTTTTTTTAAAAACCTGTTAGTTCCCCTGCTGTTTTCCCGGGCTGTTATACCGGGTCTAGGTTACCTGCTGTACCCTTTCCCGGTTTAAACCCCTGTCTATTTTCCTGTGTTTTTCCTCCCCTTTTAATACCTTGTCTAGTTCCCCTGGTTTTTCCTGCCGTTTAAAAAAAACCCGGGTTCGGGGTTTTCCTGCTGTATCCGCCATTATAATGTTTTAACGGTGCGGGGGCCGGGGAAAGGGGGACGAATCCCCAAAGGGCGGAACCCGCCGAAATCCGAGTGGGGGATCCCTTTTGGATCCCCCGCAGGGGGGGGGTTTTGGTAGCTGGGGCCCACGCCGGGGAAAAAGGGGAAAGTCAAAAAGGGGCCCCCTGGTCTTCCCCCAAGAGCCCCCGAAAAAGCGGGAATTGGGACTTGGCTCCCGGGGAACCCCAGGCCCCTTCCCCCTGGTGGGTACCTCCCTGGGGTGACACCCACGGGTACAGGACAGGAAACGGGAAAAAACAAAAGGGGGAAACATAAGAGGGCGGGTAAAACATACTCGGGAACACAGCGGGAAAATCAGGAGGAAAAACGAACCCCACAGGATAAAACGGGAACCAAAACCCGGGAAAACAAAAACAGGTAAAGCCCCAAAGGAACGGGGTGCCGAGGCAGGACACAGGACAGGGTGCAGAGAATCAGACGTAACAGGAGACAACAGAAGGTCAGGACTCAATGAACAGACTGGCCAGCTTTCCGGGTTTTTAAGTCCAAAATACGGGGCGGGAGCTCAAGGGGGGACAAACCAAAACGCAAGAGGCTGTAACAGACTGAAATGAACGCCCCCAGAGAAAGAGACAAAAATTTCCCTCTTATACCCAAGGGGGTCAGGGGTGAAGAGGAAGGTGCACAGAACGGGAAAACAAAAATAGGCAGGAAAGCTCCGGCGCGACGCCTTGGAGGACAGTGCACAGACAGGACCCGGGAAGCAACAAGATGGAAGGCAAGTACTAGAGAAAAAGGTGGGGACCCCTGCACAGGGACCCCCACAGGGAATGGCAGGCACGGAAGGTGACGGCCCAAGGAGGGACCCGGGCCCTGAACCGGACAGTATCCCCCCCTCAAAGCCCCCTCCTCCCCCCCCCAAATCCAGAAGGCTTTCCCCAACATGGGCCCGGGGGCCCCAACTTCCGGGGGAAACCCCAAAACCAAGTAAGCTGTATAATACCATATAGGGGAAAACCCCAAAAAAACGGAGGTGCATGGGGGAACCCCAGCGGGGCACTAGGCAAAATGGTGAGGGGAACCAGGGGGGGCATAAGCCCCAGGGGACCGAAGGCCCCAGGGCCCCGGCCGTAAGCCCCGGGGACTCGAAGGCTCAGGGCGGGACCGTAAGCCCGGGGACTCAGAAGGCCAGGGGGGGAAACCGTAAGCCACGGGGACTCAGAAGGTCGGGCCCGGGGGACCGTAAGCCACGGGGGACTCGTTTAAGGTCAGGGCGGGCCCAAAAACCCAAAGGGGACTCAGAAGGCTAAAGGGCGGGACCGTAAGACACGGGGACTCAGAAGGCTGGGGCCCCGGGGGCCCGTAAAGCCACGGGACTCAAAAGGCTCGGGCGGGGACCCGAAAGGGCCAAAGGGGGACTCGAAGGTCAGGGGGGGGCCCCGTAAAAACCAAGGGGGGGCCCTAAAAAGGGTTTCAGGGGGGGGCCCCGTAGAAGGGGGCCCGGGGATTTAAAAAGGGGGAATCAGGGCCCGGGGACCGTAAGCCAGGGGGCCCCCTCAGAAGGCTCTGGGGCGGGGCCATTGATTTGGGCCCAAAATTTTTAAAGCTCGGGGGTTGGCCCCATGGGGAAGGCCAAACTTTTAAGCTCCTGGGCTGGTCCCAAGAAATAGGCCAAAATTTAAACCCCTCGGGGCGGGAAAAACCTTTTAAGCAAAACCCAAACGTTTACCAGTGTTGGGCCCTTTTGGACCATAAAGGGCCCCTAGGCAAAAAAAGAAAAACCCCCCCCCTCGGGGCCTGGACCATGGGGCTGGGGCCCAAACGTAAGCCCCGGGGCTGGGCCCAATGAGCCCGGGCCCCAAACCCGTAAGTCTGGGCTGGCCATAGCTGGGCCAAAAGTAAGCTCTGGGCTGGGACCTGAGCAAAGGCCCCAAAACGAAAAAGCTCTGGGCTGGCCCTGTGCTGGGCCCAAAACGTAAAGCTCGGGGGCCTGGAAAATGAGTTTAGGCCAAACGAAAACTCTGGCCTGGCCCATGAGCTAGGAAAAAACCGTAAGCTCTGGGTTTGGCCCATGAGCTGGGCCCAAAAAGGTGTTGGGCAGGAAAAACTCATAGCCGAGGGGCAAGGGCCCCCCCCCGGGGGGGTTCCTTGGTCAGTTCATCCCTTTTAAGGTGCGGCGGGGAAAGGAAGTAGGCCGAGGCCCCCCGACCGCCGACACCCGGGGTGTGGATCCTCTGTGATCACCGCGGCGAGGTGGTACCCTTGGAGGCCACGCCGGGGGGTTGGGGGGTCTAAGGAGGCCCCCTGGTTTGCCAGAGCCCGCCCCCCAAAGGGGTGGACTTGGCTTTTTTGGACCCCCAGGTCATACCCCGACCCCCTCCCCTGGCCCTACCTGGGGGTGACACCCAGGGTACAGGACAGGAACACAAGGGACATAGGAAAAAATAAGCAGGGCAGGTAAAAATACTAAAGGAACACGGGCCAAGGTACGGGAGGGTTTAAACGAACCCCACAGGATACAAACAGGAAACCGGAGGGTAAAACACGGGACAGGTACAAGACAGGAAACAGTGCGACGGCAGGGGAACACAGGACAGGTGTAGAGACATCAGACGTTAACAGGAGACAGACAGAGGTAAGGAGCTCAGATTGACACAGACTGGACCAGCATCTCCAGGGTAAAGTACAGAGATTACTGGCAGAGAGCTCAAGATGGACACAGAACACAAAACACAGGCTCAGAGGCTGTAACATGACTGCAATGAACTGACCAAGAGTAGAGTACCGTAGAAATTCCCTCTTATAGCCAGAGGTCAGGTGTGAAGAGAAGGTTGCACAGAACAGGGAAATCTATAAAAGGAGGAAGCTGCCGCGCGCACGACTTAGGAGGCACAGTTGCACAGACAGGGACCACCAGGATAAGCAACAAGATGGACCAGGACAGGCATGTACATAGCAGAAAACAGGCTCGCTGGGACCCCCTGCACAGGGAGCCCCAGCAGAGACCATGGCAGCACGGACCAGGGGCCTCTCCCCCCCCCCTCCCACGCCGCATGACGGTCCAAGGCAGGCGAACCGCGCATGAACCGTGACACTGTCTAGTTACCTGCTGTATCCTGCCGGTATACCTGTTAGTTACCTGACCTGGAGCTGCCGTTATACTGTCTAGTTACTGTTGTATCCTGCGTTTACCTGTATAGTTACCTGCTGTATTCCTTGGCGTCTATATCTGTATGTTACCTGATGTATCCTGCCTGTTATACAGTCCTGTTACATGATAGTATTCCTGCCTGTTTTACCGTTAGTTTACATGCTGTGATATCACTGCGTTATACCAGTCCAGTTCCCTGCTGATTCCATGCCGTTATACCTGTCTAGTTACCTGCTGTATCTGATGTTATACCTTGTCTAGTTACCTGCTGTATCACTGCCGTTATACCTGTCTAGTTACCTGCTGTATCCTGATGTTATGCCCGTTTATTTAAAAACTCCCGGCTGTATCCATGCTGTTTTTACCTGTCTAGTTAAGAGTGCTGTATCCGCCATTTTTACAGTTATAGCTTACATGTGTCCTTCATGCTGTATATACCTGTTCTAGTTACCCTGCTGTATCTCTGCTAGTTGGATGCCCGTCTAGTTACCTGCTGTATCCTGTCGTTATACCCGTCTAGTTACCCTGCTGTATCCCTGCTGTTATACCCGATCTAGTTACATGCCTGTATCATGCTGTTATACCCGTTAGTTACACTGCTGTATCCTGCTGTTATACCGTCTAGTTACCTGCTGTATCCTTTGCCGTTATTCCAGCTACCTAGTTATCCATCGGGCACTGTATCCTGTCGTTATACCCGATCTAAGTTACCTGCTGTATCCTGCTGTAAATTACCTGTCTAGTTACCTCTGATATCCTGCCGTTATACCTGTCTAGTTACCTGCTGAATTCTGCCGTTATACCTGTCTAGTTACCTGCTGTTTCCTCGCTGTAAATACCTGTCTAGGTTACTCTGCGTATTCTGGCCGTTATACCTGTCTAGTTACCTGCTGTATCCTGCGATTATACCTGTCTAGTTACCTGCTGTATACGCATGCTGTAATAACTGTCTAGTTAACCTGCTGTATCCTGCTGTAATACCTGTCTAGTACCTGCTGTATCCTGCCGTTATACCTGGCTTAGTTACCTGCTGTTTCCTGACGTTATACCTGTTAGATTACGCTGCTGTATACCTGCCGTTATCCTGTTAGTTACTGCTCTGTTTCTGCCGTAATACCTGTTATAGTTACTGCTGTATCCATGCTCGTTATACTGTTCTTAGTTACCTGCTGTTTCCTGTACGTTATACCTGTCTAGTACCTGCTGTATCCTGCTGTTAATACTGTCTAGTTACTGCTGTATCGCTCGCTGTATACCTGTCCAGTTACCTGCTGTTTCCTGCCGTTATACCTGTCTAGTTACCTGTGTATCTGCCGTTATACGTACTAGTTACCTGTGCTGTATCCTGCCGTATTATACCTGTATTGTTACTGATGTACTCATGCCATTATACCACAGTCACAGTGACCTGCTGTATCCTGCCATTTATACCAGTACAGTTTCCCTGCTGTATCCTGCATTATACCAGTCTCAGTTACCTGCCTGTATCCTGACGTCCCATATACCAGGTCAGTTTCCTGATGCTATCCTGCCATTATACCAGTCCGGTTTCCTGCTATATCCTGCTGCATACGTTTTCCTGCTGTATCTTGCTGCATACATTTTCCTGCTATACCTGGCACCACCGCTTCTGTGCCTGGAGTTCCTGTCCTGCACCTCGGCTGTCACCGGCCGGTAGCCTCGTCAGGCGCCGTATGCGGACCTGGGGGGTTCCACGCTACAAAATCCCCAGTCTGCTTGGTGGCAGGCTCTGGTGAAGATGGGGGCACCCTAAGACTCCGCTCCCTGAAGATGGCTCTCCAGTACCATCTCGCCTGCAGTTGATCACAGTGGATCCACACCCAGATACCAGCGAATCGGCGCCTCAGTGAGGGGCGTACGTTGTTCACCGCAACGGAATGCGTGACGAAACTGGACCGACTATAGTCCAGCTTCTGTGGGACAATACCTATAGAGACTAGAACTTTGACCTTCCTATAGGGAGGCAAAGATAGACTCAGTTCCGAAGTCAACAACATTGCTTTTATTTCAGCTGATCTGAGTAGCAGGTCAACAGTGGCAGCAGTGAGAAATCCTGTATTCAGCTGCAGGTGAGCAAAATTTCTGCCACTGCTGTGGATCTAGAAGCAACAACGAATGAACCCCAGGGAAAACAAATTTGGAGTGGTCCTTTAAAGCTAATGGAATCATAGCAATAAACATTTTTGTAACCAGCTTACAAGACCTGAGATTTGAAACGCTCTGGCTCACTTTATGCTACTTTTTTTTCCTGCTGTCAGCGCGCCATTTCTCCCATTTCTCGTTATGCAACGTGAGAAAATGTAACTAGAAATGACGGGAAAATGTGAAGAATCTGGCAAAAGTATCTCGGAACTCAGAAGTGGAGTTTGAGAGGTTTACGGATGCACCATATGTTTCCAGAGGCTGAAAGAAAAGTGATTTGGCAGAATGCATAGAGTCCTCAAGCGAAACCGTAAGAGCTGTTTCTCTAAGGAGATACATCAAATGGCAAGTGGGCTCTCACACTGAGGTACAGGGGCATTATGCCAGCGCTGCTGGGGGCATTAAACTAGCTCGCCTTGCTTGAGATGATGACTGTGACAATGTTATTATCCTCAAACGATTCAAATAAGTTGTGCTTGAGAATCGACATCAGGCATGAAGATTTAAAGGGGTTGTCTCACTACAAGGATTGCTGATTTTTATGTTAAAGATCTTGCAAAAACAATTAACTTTGCCATATGTGTCATTAAGACAGTGTCCTTACCTATTCCCTGGACTATCCCCTCATTGTATGGGCTGCATCAGCTTCTTGGTCGCTTTAGCTACAGATCCGCGTTCAATACTCTCTTGCTATTCTGCAGCTATGGTGATATAGTACGACCTTTGATATCTCCTGAAGGCTGCCAGCACTGTTCCTCTATAGCTAAGACCTGTTTGATCTATCCTGCACTAGGCGTGCAGTAAGCAAGACAAGTCTTAGTATAGTAGAACCTCATGGGCAAAAAAGTTAGTTTTAGACCTAAACAGGTTCATACATGTGGCCCTAAATGTTTTGTGGCACATAAGGTGCCTTATCTGCTGTGGTAGGCATGCTGGTGCTGGTAGTTCCACAGCAGTTGTTTTGGTACTGCAAGTACCAGCATACCACACTAAATATGCTTTAGGTCTTAAAAAATATCTAGTGTGGTATGCTGGTACTTGTAGTTCCACAGCTCGTGCCTGCACGCCCCCTCTCTGTGCAGCAACTGAACTGTTCCTTTTTTTCCCCAGGTTTTTTATCACCCCTATTTTTTCTCACTGTGCTTCTATGTCATCTGCTGTCCAGATGGGGAACTGCAGACTTCAATCCTATATAGTGTAGTATCTGTCTCTCATAGAATCTGGCTATACATTACACCAGGGGTCTTCAAACGGCGGCCCTCCAGCTGTTGGGGAAACTACAATTCCCATCATGCCCACTGTTATACATTATATAAATGCATGATGGGAGTTGTAGTTTCCCAACAGCTGGAGGGACGCACTTTGAAGACCCCTGCATTACACTTTCTGTTATACATGGAAACCTTGATGTGAATGTGAACAGAGCATTAAACTGTATCAATGAAAACATTACATTCCTCTTCAGAAGCGGAGTCTCCACTGGTATTGGGTGGTGAAAAGCAATGAATAATATTACATTTTATGGCTGTCACATTCCGGATCGAGCTGTTGGTGATGACAACCACTGCACTCCCGCCCCTTTGTAGGGTTAGGCAATTTAACATTTATTGGTCTATAACATAAGAAATAATGGAAACGTGTCTATAAGAATACCAGTGCATCCACTGACGTAACACAGAGGAATTGCATTGCATTCTTGCTGATATTCGAGGGTGACTATCTATAGGATAGAGTGTCTTAAAGACATGAAAACTGGAAAGAAAGATTGGTTTAATTTTAAATCAAAATAGTTTTTAAAGGGGTGTTCTCACTCTCCCTTGATGGCATATCGCTTGATGGATATACCATCCACGTCTGACGGGAGTGAGTCTCACCTCTGGGACGCGCACCGAGCTCAGCAATGGGCTCTTAAAGTTATGGTTCAGAATGAAGAGCAGATTGAACTTGAGCACTACTCTTCATTCTATCCTATGGGAGTTCTGAGTACAGAACACAACGCTCACCTATGCTCTGATCACCTAAAGAACATAAAGGAGAGTCATGAGCAAGTTCAACTGGTTTTCCATTTTGAGCTTTAACTTCCAAGTGACCCACACCTATAAGACTTTAATGGCATATCCTAGCGATATTCCATCAAACTCGGGGTGAAACACCCATTTTAATAGGTTCTGTTTGCAAGCCACCCAGTTCGCCTATTCCCCTTCAGTGTTGATACGAATAGGGCAAAAAAAACCCCATGAGGTAGAAGCCTTTGTCTTTTTTAGGGAAAAAAATTCCCTCAATCTGGAAATTTCCTTTCCCTCAGAATAAATCCCTGGATCAGGCCCTTTCCAGAATTCCAGTATATAACTTTATATTATTAATTAGAAATGTAATCCAGCCCCCTTTCCCAAAATCCTGGTACTTAACCTTTATATTATTACACTAAAAATGTATCCAGACCCTTTCCAAATCCCATCACTATAACCTTTTATTTATTACATCTAGAAATGTATCCGCCCTTCCCACCAATCCTGGCACTATAACCTGTTATATTATTAATTGAAATGTATCCAGCCTTTCCAGAACCCATACTTAACCGTTATATTATCCATCTAGAAATGTATCCAGACCCTTCTCCAGAATCCTGGTCCTTTTTTTTTATAACCTGTTTATTTTACATCTAGAATGTACCCAGACCTTCTCCAGATACTGGTCACTTAACCTGTTATTATTATTACTTCTAGAAATGTATCCAACCCATTCCAAATCCCAGTCACTAAAACCCTTTATATTATTACATTAGAAATGTATCCGGGGACCCTTTCTCCAGAATATGGTCACTATAACTGTTATATTTTCATCTAGAAATGTATCCAGACCCTTCTCCAGAATCCCGTCACTATAACCTGTTATATTATCACATTAGGAATGTATCAACCCTTCTCCAGAATCCTGGTCACTATAACTTTTATATTATTACTTTAAAGAAATGTATTCCAGGACCCTTCTCCAGATTCTGGTCACTATAACCTGTTATATTATTACATCTTAGAAATTTTCCCAACCTAATCCGGGACCCAGGTCACTATAACCTGTTATATTTTTAAATCTAGAAATGTATCAGCCCTTCTCCAGAATCTGGTCACTATAACCTGTTATTTTATTACATCTAGAATGTATCCAGACCCTTCTCAGAATCCCAGTCACTATAACCTGTTATTATTTCACATCTAGAAAATGTATCCAGACCCTTCTCCGGGGAATCTGGTACTATAACTGTTATATTATTACACTAGAAATGTATCAAGGACCTTCTCCAGAATCCTGGTCCTATAACTTGTTTTATTTTTTAAAACTAGAAATGTCCCAGACCCTTCTCCAAAACCCGGGCACTATAACTGTATATTACATCTAAAAATGTACCCAGCCCCTTCTCCAGAATCAGGTCTCATAACTTTTCTATATTACATCTAGAAATTTTATCCAGACCTTTCTAGAATTCCAGTCATTTAACCTGTTTTTTTTACATTTTAGAAAAATGTCCCCAACCTTCTCCAGAAATCCTGGTCCTATACTTTTATATTATTACATCTAAATGTTTTCCAGACCCTTCTCCAGAATCCTGTCACTAAACCTTTTTATATTATTACATCTAGAAATGTATCAGACCCTTCTCCAGAATCCCGGTCACTATAACCTGTTATATTATTACATCAAAGAAATGTATCCGGGACCCTTCTCCAGAATCCTGGTCACTATAACCTGTTATATTATGACATCTAGAAATGTATCCAGACCCTTCTCCAGAATCCAGGTCACTATAACCTGTTAAAATTTTTACATCTAAAAAATGTATCCAGACCCTTCTCCAGAATCCTGGTCACAATAACTTGTTATATTATTACATCTAGAAATGTATCCAGACCTTCCCCAGAACCCTGGTCACTATAACTTGTTATTTTATTACATCTAGAAAATGTCTCCAGACCCTTCTCCAGATCCTGGTCACTATAACTTGTTATATTATTACATCAAAGAATGTATCCAGACCCTTCTCCAGAACCCTGTTCAATAGAACTTGTTATATTATTACATCTAAAAATGTATCCGGGACCCTTCTCCAGAATCCCGGTCACTATAACTGTTATATTATTACATCTAGAAATGTATTCCAGACCGTTCTCCAGAATCCAGTCACTATAACTGTTATATTATTAATCTAAAAATGTTATCCAGACCCTTCTCCAGAACCCCAGTTCACTTAAACCCTGTTATATTTATTTACATCTAGAAATGTATCCAGCCCCTTCTCCGGGAATCCTGGTCACTATAACTTTTTATATTTTTACATCTAGAAATGTATCCAGACCCTTCTCCAGAATCCTGGTCACTATAACTTGTTATATTATTACTACATCTAGAAATGTTCCAGACCTTCTCCAGAATCCTGGTCACTATAACTTGTTATTTATTACATCTAGAAATGTATCCAGACCCTTCTCAGAATCTGGTCAATAGAACTTGTTATATTATTACATCTAGAAATGTATCCAGACCCTTCTCCAGAATCCGGTCACTATAACCCTGTTATAATTATTACATCTAGAAAATGTATCCAGACCCTTTCCAGAATCCAGTCACTATAACTTGTTATTATTATTACATCTAGAAATGTATCCAAAACCCTTCTCCAGAATCCGTCACATAAACCCTGTTATATTATTACTTTCTAGAAATGTATCCAGACCCTTCTCCAGAATCCTGGTCACTATAACTTGTTATATTATTACATCTAGAAATGTATCCAGACTCTTCTCCAGAATCCGGTCACTAAAAAACCTGTTATTTTATTACATCTAGAAATGTATCCAGACCCTTCCCTCCAGAATCCTGGTAAACCTATAACTTTTTTAAATTTTATTACATCTAGAAATGTATCCAGACCCTTCTCCAGAACCCTGGTCACTTTAACCTGTTATATTATTACATCTAGAAATGTATCCATTCCGTTCTCCAAAAATCCCGGTCACTATAAACCTGTTATTTTAAATTGCATCTAGAAATGTCTCCAGACTCTTCTCCAGAATCCTGGTCAATAGAACTTGTTATATTATTACATCTAGAAATGTATCCAGACCCTTCACCAGAATCCCGGTCACTTTAACCTGTTATATTATTACATCTAGAAATGAATCCAGACCCATCTCCAGAATCCCGGTCACTAAAACCTGTTATATTATTACATCTAGAATTGTATCCAGACCCTTCTCCAGAACCCCGGGGGGTCATTTATAACTGTTTACATTATTACATTAGAAATGTTCTCCGACCCTTCTCCAGAATCCGGTCATATAAACTGTTATATTATTACATCTGAAATGTCTCCAGACCCTTCTCCAGATTCCGGTCACTAGAACTTGTTTTATTTATTACTCTGAAATTTTCTACAGACCCTTCTCCAGAATCCCGGTCACTAAGAACTTGTTATATTATTACATCTTAGAAATTTTCCCCAGCCCCTTCTCCAGAATCTGGTCACTATAAACCTTTTTATATATTACATCTGAAATGTCTCCAGACCGTTCTCCGGGATCCCGGTCACTATAAAACCTGTTATATTATTACATCTAGAAATGTCTCCGGGACCCTTCTCCAGAATCCTGGTCAATAGAACTTGTTATATTATTACATCTAGAAATGTATCCAGCCCCTTCCCCAGAATCCGGTCACTATAACTGTTATATTATTACATCTAGAAATGTATCCAGACCCTTCTCCAGAATCCGGTCACTAAACTTGTTATATTATTACATCTAAAAAATGTCTCCAGACCCTTCTCCAGAATCCCGGTCACTATAACTGTTACATTATTAATCTAGAAAATGTCTCCAGACCCTTCTCCAGAATCCTGGTCAATAAACTTGTTATATTATTACATCTAGAAATTGTATCCAGGACCTTCTCCAGAACCCGGGTTTCACTTTTAACGTGTTATATTATTACATCTAGAAATGTTCCAGACCCTTTCAGAATCCCGGTCACTATAACCTGTTATATTATTACATCTAGAAATGTCTCCAGACCCTTCTCCGGGAATTCCGGTCACTGGAATTTTGTTATAATTATTACATCTAGAAATGTCTTCCAGACCCTTCTCCAGAATCCTGGTCACTATAACCTGTTATATTATTACATCTAGCAATGTCTCCAGACCCTTCTCCAGAATCCCGGTCATTATAATTTGTTATATTATTACACTCTAGAAATGTATCCAGACCCTTTCCAGAATCCGGTCATTTAACTTGTTTATTATTACATCTAGAATGGATGCATTCTAGATTATAATCTAACAAGTTACAGTGACCAGATTCTGGAGAAGGTCTGAGAACATTTCTAGATGTAATAGTAAAAACAAGTTATAATCCCAGGATTTGGAGAACAGTTTGGAGACATTTTTGATGTTTTAATATAACAAGTTATAGTGACCAGGATTCTGGGAAGGCTGGATACATTTCTAGATTTTAAAAAATTTAAAAAGTTATAGTGACAGGATTCTGGGGAAGGGTCTGGATACATTTCTAGATGTAATAATATAACAAGTTATAGTGACCAGGATTCTGGAGAAAGGTCGCTGATCCAGGGACTTATTCTGATGCCAGATTGAAGTCGGGAAGGAATTTTTCCCCTAAAATGAGGACAATTGGCTTCTACCTCATAGGGTTTTTTCCTTCCTCTGGATCAACAAAATAGGCTGAACTGGAATGGACGTCTGTCTTTTTTGGCCTTACAAACTATGTAACTATGTTTCTGTCCATTACATACATACAGTTTATTCCACTCACCTGCCGGACTTTGTGCTCCAGGAATAGGTGCACGGAATGAACTACGTGGACTTGCAGAGTGACCTTTATCTTGCGAATGTAGATTTCTTCCAGCACCCAAGAAGCCGGTACTTCATATATAAACTTCACATTTCTTTAATCCATATGGAATTCCTTTACTCCACTCTTATTCCATATGGAATAAAGAAATGCACATTTTATATATGGAGTGCCGGCTTCTTGGGTGCTGGAAGAAATCTACGTTTGTAAGATGTTTCTCTCCATATTCTGGATTTAACACCTGAACCCCTATCGTCCCACTGCATCAAACCTACTGTACTTCACATTTCTAATTCAGGTTCAGTAGAACCCATGGGAGGGTTACAGCTCTAATACAATTAGTTAACAATTGGGTGCTATACACCATTACACATTACACCTGAATGAGGCCAAAGAGGATCAACTCCTTCATCTCTTTTTGCCATCTTTGGTCATCACCAGCATGAAAGTTCATCAATACTTTTCTCATTCGCTCCTCGATATCTAAAGAGGACAATTCTGAACCTTGTTTTTCTAGACACATCATTACATCTAAAGGTCTTTTCTCCGATTTTTCTCTCCCAAGTCTCAGTCTGTATTTCTCGACTGCTTGATGTATTGTTGTAAATAATTGATCCAAGTAGTCCACAACTGTCTGGTACTTCTCCGCGTTCCCCATGAATTTTAAAGTTTGCTTTATATCCTGCTGTCACTCCTATTGTTTTCTTTATGTTTATATGAAATTCTAGGTTTCCACGGTGATTTAACTCTTTCTTGATGTCTGCGATAACTTTTCTTACAACTGAATAAAGAAAAACTAAACCTAGAAATGAATGAGATAGGATAGTAAGAGATATATATTACCTGTTGTCAGGCTCCAGGATTTTCTGTATGAGCCCAAAGGAAAAAGCCTTGCAGAAATCTCACAGACAACCCGGGTTAACGTAAAAGAAATTCTCATGGATTGTCTGAATCTTTATTCATTTCCATGTGATGTTTTCTGTTAAAGGGATTGTCTCACTACGAAGAATAGCTTTCAAAATGTAGGGAACACTAAATAAAGACGTTTTCCAAATACACTGCTTTGTTCATCTTTTTTTGGTAAGGAGCTTCAAATGATTTTATCACCATTCTCAGCTCTCTCTGGTTTCCCAAGTGACCGACCTGTGTACTTATTCTCCCGTGCTGTTTGTTCTATCTGATAGCAGGGAGTGATATAATCACACAAGTCTCTGCAGACAGTGAGAGCTTGTGTGTTATCTGATCTTTCAGACAAAAAAGACCGTAATTACTCTACTGTTTACATTAGCTCAGAAGCTTCTCCAGACCACAGAGAAGGTAATTTATTTAATCTAGACTAAAACAGAGAAGTCTGAATACACGGAGCTTATATGCTAATTACAGACAGCTTGACCAGGAAGTGACAGAGGAAAGCAGCATTATTTCATTCATGCATCCTATAAAACTTTGAAATGAGACAACCCCTTTAATTTCAGCATTTCCTGGGTTGTGTGTAGCCTCCCTTCTCTGCAGATGAGCAGCAGTATTTCCTGTTTGAAACCCATTCCCCTTTGCTCTGTAGAACTACAAGCCACAGGATCCATTGCTGTGCTTTGTTTAATTTCCTCCCTCCTAATGTCGGTCTTAGTGCATTTCATAGCATATGTTGAAAGCCTTTGGAGGCAGGGCTAACGGGGTGTGATTTCAAGGGATGTTCTAAAAAGCCACACACTTTTGTCACTTGACTCCAAGCACAGCTGTTTCCTATGTGTGGAGACACTAAACTGCTGAGCTTCCTGTTATAAAACAGTTGATGTAGAACTGCAGGAAACCCACAGATTATTTGGAGGAGATATTATTATTATTATTATCTTTAAACTAGACAACTCCTTTAATTTTCTTATTTCTAATTTAATATTTTTGGCAGAAAGATGAGAGTTGGGGCTTAACAATCTTTGTCTTCTATCTTGATAGGAGCAATTTAATAACATGTACGTATATGCGAAAGGACAGAATACAGATATCTCAATTTCAAATGATCTTTTTTACACCTAAGCCCGAAACCATGACAAGGATGCATCCTCTGCATCCAGAGAAAAGAAGGTCTCACCATCATCACAGATGTGTGTGCTGTCACAGCTATCACTTCCAGTTGTTGCCCATTCATATTATGTTGAATTCATGTTATGTCTATTATATGCAATGCTCAATATGTTATGCTGACACCCTGAAGCCATTGTTTGTCAAAGTTTGCATGATTACGTTGGATGATGATGTCACTCCCATACTACTTTGCTGCATGTTCCTCCTCCTCTTCTGTGAGGTCACATCCTGTCTTGCCTTATTATAGCTGTGACTCCATCTTATCCAGACATGTTTGCACAGAGCTGAGAGGAGAATTAATTTTGACAGCATATATTTAACCTCCTGCATGTTATCTCAAGGTACAGTCAATAAATATCTGAAGCACATCCATTGCATCCTTCTTACTGGATCTCCACATGCTTTGGAAGAAGATTAAAATAGTGAGTTCACTATCTTCCATACGCTTGTACAGAGACAGACTTCTCACATCTTAGGGACTTCTCTCATGTATGTAGGTGGCAGAATAATGTGGATTTTTTACTGTAAGAACAGTGACACTATGGAGCTCCCTGCCACAAGAGGTTGTGATGGTGGAGTCATTCACCAAGTTCAGGAAGGGATTAAATGCCTTTCTTGAAAAATATAATATTACAGGTTATAGGGACTGGATTTTGGAGATAGGACAGTGATCCAGGGCTTATTCTGTTTTTTTTTTTTTTACTTATATAGGACTGTTGGCATGTGCCTCATAGGATTTTTTGCCTTCCTCTGGATCAACACTGTAGAGTTATGGGTTGGACTCGATGGACTTGTGTCTACTATGTTACTCTCAGTGACCATGAAACAAGGCCCCATAATTTCTCTTCAATGCTGTTCTCCATACAATGTAATGTAGGGTTGAGCCCCATTGGGGAAAGGGACTGATGTGATAACAATCTTTTTACAGCAACACAAATTTACCCTGTAAGACAAGGGAATTAAAAAATACATGAGAGTTTGGCTCTCGTGAACACCAGGTTATCAACCAGAATTTTTGCTTTTTTTCCCACTGTGCAATGTATTCCTCACTATGTACAACCAAGACCAAAGTGATATCCTCCAAGTATTGTCCTCACTCCTGAGCACACTTCCATGTATGCAGTATATGGTATGTACTTTACTTGTTTGTTGAGCGTGACCAAAACTTCCTTTCAACTCTGTGCATTGGTTGTAGCCATGCACAACCCAATGCAACCCATAATGGGTGATTGAAATTTGGAAAAGTATAAAACTCCAAAATGTGAGATGAATTACTTTGCCACAAGCTAATGTTAGCCTACTGTCCTTGTTGTGCTAGCATCCAGTTTAGTAAATATTCCAAATGGTCATAAAATGTAGACTTGTGTAAAGGGTTTATAACATGCAGAATAATATAAACTTTGTCCTAATGAGATCCTCCAGAATGGAATCCATTGAAATCTAATATAGCTTGGCTTGCAGTGTAAGCCTCATATAACTGAAGGGTGATATGTATCGCTTCAGTAACTGTAGGGACTTTGCTTGTAAACCTGGAGTCATAAAACACAACTGCAAAATACATACCAGGCTCACTTTCCATGTTATTTTACAGTTGATGCTTTAAGACTCTCTGCTACCTCCTTGTTGTTGTTGGAGTCCTCCATCTGCTTGCATTTTTATGATAGAACTGAGGTGCATGGGACAGTTATCTCCCGAAAGTTGCAGAATAAATCTACATGATAAGCTTCATTATATCGAAAATCAACACATCCACACCTCTTTTTTCCCATATTTATTTTTGACATGTTTCAATGTTCTGGAATTCTCTTAAAATTCTTATTGTCAGGCACTTAATTAAGTGATGGAACACCAGCATAGTATGTGATATATATCTTCACAGGACTATGCAGAAGTTTGTGGCACGTATGAAAGAGAGGTCCAAAGTAAGAATGGTTTCAGAGATAGAAGTGTTAATAATTTATTTTTGTTCATTAAAAAAATGCAAAGTGAACAAAAGAGAAATCAAATCCATATTTAATGTGACCTTCCTTGGCCTTCCAAACAGCATCAGTTCACCTAGTTAAACTATACACAGTATTTGAAGGAACTCAGCAGGGAGGTTGTTACAAACATCTTGGAGAAGTAACCATTGATATTCTGTTGATGTACTTGCTCAGATCCTTTTTGGCTCTTCATGTAATCCCAGACAGACTCGGTGATGTTGAGATCAAGAGTCTGTATAGGCCACATTATTATCTGCAGGACTGATATGACCTTCCTTGGCCTTCCAAACAGCACCAGTTCATCTCGGTACATCTGTACACAGTATTTGAAGGAACTCGGCAGAGAGGTTGTTCCGAACATCTTGAAGAAGTAACCATTGTGGTTCTGTCAATGTAGTTGCTCAGATCCTTTTGGCTCTTCATGTAATCCCAGACAGACCCAGTGATGTTGAGATCAGGGGTCTGTATGGGCCACTTATTATCTGCAGGACTCCTTGTTCTTCTAGGTATACTTGCACACAGTTTTTGAAGGAACTTGGGAGGGAGATTGTTCCAAACATCTTGGAGAAGTAACCATATATCTTCTGCCACTGTAGTTGCTCAATGATGATGAGATCAAGGCTCTGTGGGGCCATATCATAACTTCCAGGACTCCTTGTTCTTCTTTATGCTGAAAATAGGTCTTAATTACATTGGCTGTCTGTTTGAGGTCATTATCCTGCAGCAGAATAAATATGAAGCTATTCAGGTGCCTCTCTGATTGTATTACATGATGGCTAAGTATATGGCTGTATTTTTCAGCATTGAGGACACCATATATCTTGACCAAACCCCAACTCAATTTGCTGAAGTACAGCCCCAATCTGGAAAGAAACCTCCATCATGCTTCACTGTTGCCTGCTGACACTCATTATTGTACTGCCCCTGAGTCCTTTGATGAACAAACTGTCTTCTGTTACAGCCAAGGATTTCAGATTTTGACATTGCCATTTTTCTGCTCCCCATTTTCTATATTTTCGTGCATAGTTGAGTCATTTTCCATTGTTTCCACGTCAAAGGTATGGCTCTTTAGATATAATTCGTCCATCAAAGCACTTTTGGTCAACTTCTTTGAACAATAGATGGATGTACAAGGGTCTTGTTGTTATCCCCCCCAATAACCTACATATCCTAACCCTAAGTTAGCATTAGGGATAGGGATAGAGATAGGGTTAGAGAAAACATTCAGGTTTGGGACTTCTCAAACCCATATTTCTTCCTAAGTTTAATTGAACCAGTGTTAAACAGAACAGGGTCCAATTCGAGCAACACTACCACATTTAGGACAACCAGCATACAAACCTCTGTAACTATGAACTGGGCCTCTCTTTGAGAACTTTTCACCTAGTTGCATTGTATATATGTGCAGGGCCAGTTTTAGGTTGAATTGCACTCAGGGTGGAGAGAAAAAATATTTACCCCCTCCCCATTAACATGTTACACCATGCTGTGACACATCGCATCACTAGCAATCAGTCCTAGACCGCCCCCTTTACCTTCACATTTTCCCTTTTGCTTAGTAAAACTACTAAATAATGGTCATACAATTACAAAATAACACTGTTACACAAAATCCCAATGCCAATCTTACCAATAACTCCAGTAAAACTAAATACTGCCACACCATGACCACATATAACCACCAAATAGTGGTGAAATAAGACCACTGTCACGGGGGTCGCGGGCTCCGCTGCCCCCCGCGACCCGCCCCCCGCTCGCGGGGGGTCTGGCGCGGCGGCCCGCGACCACCCCTCTGCTGGCTCGGCCTCAGCGCCGCCTCTCTTACCCGGCTGCGCTCCAGTGAACGCCGCTCCTGCCTGTCCCGGCCGTCATACTCGTGGCCGCCGCTTAAGGCGCGCCCGCGCCGGCTTCTCTAAATTTAAAGGGCCAGTGGCCCAATAATTGGTCATTATCGGGCGCTGGTTCTATTTAAGGTATCCGCCCCCAGTACTTCCTGCCAGTCTATTGGTGTGCTTACCTAGTGTCTAGAGAGTATTGCTGTTCCGTCCTGATTACCTGTGTACCAGTCCGCCTGCTTACGTTTCCTGACCTTGCCTGTTTGCCGCCTGCCCTGACCGTCTGCCTGCCTCTGACCACGAACCTCTGCTGCCTGCACCTGACCTTCTGCCTGTCCCCGACTACGCCTCCGGATTACGTTTCTGTACCAAGCTGTACCCGGCTGCCTTCGCAAGCAATTTCACGTCAGGGGTAACGACTGGTAGCTCACGCCGCAGCAAGTCCATCCCGCTTTGCGGCGGGTTCTGGTGAAAACCGGGGGCTACTTAGATTCCATTCCCTGGCGTGGCTTAGCTATCATCGCTTGCGTTGGCCCAGCGGATCCACTCCCCCGTCACAACCACCACACCATGACCACATATCACCACCACATAGGGACTGAATAATACCACAACACCGTGACCACATATCACCACCACATAGTGACTAAATAATACCACCACACCATGACCACATATCATCATCAAATAGGGACTGAAAAATACCAAAACCTAGTGACCACATATAACCACCACATAGTGACTGAATAATGCCACCACATCATGACCACATTTCATCACCGCATAGTGGTGTAATAATACCACCATTCTGTTCCTGCATAAAAAACATTACACTTTGACAAATATTACTGCATCTTAGTGGCAATATAGTGGCGCTCTGCAGAAATATAAAAAATAACGGTAAAGTTACATCCAGCGACTCACAGGAGGCATCTTCTATGATGAGTTGTTCTCTTTCTCTTGTTTTCTTCATATAACTCAGATGTCTTCTCCCAGCCTACCTCTGTACAAACTTCCCATCCATAGCTTCTAACAATAAAAGTGCCCCCAAATGGTTATGGGGCTCCGTTTTGTGCACCAAGTTTTAGTCTTGTTTTGTGTCCCCATAAAGCAGGTAGTTAAATGCCCTAATATAGTATGTAAAAACACCCCCAAACATGGTAGGCAGATAGGTAAACCCTCGTTTAGGTAGGTAGTTCCCCAATAGGTAGGCATCTAGGTACCTTTTTAGATAGATAGGTAGTTACACAGCTCCACCCCTCCTACTTGGTAGGAATATAAGTCCCTAGTAGATAGTTATATAGGTGCCTTATATATAGGTGTGTAGGTATATAGGGCCACTGTAGGCAGGAATATAGGCTGACTGTTGGCAGGTGGGAAGGTATATAGACCCATTGAAGCTAGGTAGGCATATAGGCCCCCAATGGTAGGTAAATATGTATGTAGGTAAGTATATATCCCCTCTAGGTAAGTAGGTTTATAGACCCCAAGATGGTAGCTAGAGGCCTCAGGTATGTATATAAGCCCCTAGTAGGTAGGTAGGTATATAAGTTCACTATGGGTAGGTATATAAGCCCCTTGTATGTAGGTATATAGGCCCTCTGTAGGTAGATATATATGCCCTCTGTAGGTAGATATATAAGCCCTTTGTAGGTAGGTATATAAGCCCTCAGTATTTAGATATATAAGCGCCTTGTAGGTAGGTATATAGGCCCCCTGTAGATAGATATATAGGCTCTCTGTTCATTGGTATAGGCCCCCTGTAGGTAGATATATAGGCTCTCTGTACATAGGTATAGACCCCCTGTAGGTAGATATATAGGCTCTCTGTACATAGGTATAGGCCCTCTGTAGGTAGGTATATGTCCCTTGTAGGTAGATATAGCTCTCTGTAGGTAAATATAGCCCCCCTGAAGGTAGGTAGGCAATGTGTATGGGAGAATAAAAAGTTGAAAAAATTAACTCACCTCTCCCTGTTCCCCCGCCGTGCAGTTGACTCCGAGAGCTAGTGTCTGGCGTGAACAACATTACCTCCTCACGCCTTTTATGCTGGGACACTGCTTCAAAGCCAGAAGCTTAGGTGTCGTGAGACTTCATAGATGAGCATTGTAAAAAGACTGTGTATTTTTGTTGCACCATCCCCTCCCAGTGGACCCCTTACGTTACCAGCTCGTGCCCGCTGGGGTTGGCCCCTCTTATAAACCTGTTCCCTTGTTTTACATAGTCTCCATTGTTAACGTTAATCATGACAGAAAATTCTTTATTTTACCGTTTTGCTGCTTTAATTGTGCTATAATTGAGCTATTTCTAGTTGTGTCATTCACAGACATTTCTCCGCTGATTGATTGCCTTTTAATGAGCTGCACATTGACGACATGAAGACTCCTTAAGATCCCTGTTCCCATGTCTTCATTTTATATTAAGTGTAACACCGTACCCACTTATAGACACAGCAGGGGCGAGCCTGATACTAAAGGATGGATCAAGGCAAATTAAGCATTTTTTATGTATTTTTTCAACTAGTCTTTTTTAACATGAAAACCCCCTGCCTGGTCCTCCAACTGGTTTTAAGAAGAAATGTGTCAATCCAGCCCCCTGCGTCGTCTGTTTAATCTATGAAAAATGAAAAGGCCTTTTATATGTGGGATATTTGGATTTTTTAAAGTACTTTGCATATATTGGTAAACAAGGTTACATAGTGTTTAGCATAGCTTCTCCCATAGGCTCCCATAAAGGCGTAGCATTGCATTATGTTTATAGAAATGCAGATTTGTTAATTAACCCCTTGGTCATACATTAGTTAAGCACTATGGGCGACAAGTATGAAGATCGGCGCTTCGGAGCGCCCGTTTTCACAGGATTTTTAGTGAAAGCTGCGACTCATATATGTCGGCGCCCGAGATGCGCTCATACATGCGGTGTAAAGTCCAACGCACCTCGCCAGTGTGTGGGGCGCAGTGCGGGATTTAGGCGCAGAAGGGACTGCACCTAACATGTATTACGAGTCGAGACAGGCTGGAAATGAGCGTGAAATCATTAAACAGTTAGTGAAGACAAAAGAGTTTCTTTCAAATGAATGAATGCAAAAAGAAAAATCAAAGCTGTCTAAAAGCGTTTAATGTGTGAAAAGTGGATAAATTAAAAATAAAAGGGAAAAAATATAAGACGCAAAAAAATAAAATCTCGGTCTCAGCCCCGTGCGGATGGATATGATTCCAAAAATCTTTTTCATTAGGTGTAAAACATTTCAAAAGAGTTTTAAACCCTTTCAAAAAACAAAAAATCAATCACATCCCAACAACGCTTTTTGTCCCCGTGCCCGGGGTGAAAACTCGGAATTGTATATAGAAAATTGCCGGGGAAATCATAATTCAAAATCTGAATCCGCTTTCATTTTTCGGCAAAAACCAAACCCAATCAAATAGGAGCGACAGTGCCCCTAATAACCTATGGAGGAGTATTGACCAATCAAATGAGAAGGCGGGACAGTTCAAAATACAGAAAAAAAGGCAGAAAAGACTGATTGGTTGAGCCCAGGCGGCAGATATGAACCACCAATCAGATTAGTGCGTTATTTTGAGTGGGGAAAAGAAGGGCGCGATAGAAGGGCCCCTAAAAGTTATTACTGTTAGGGAAAATTTTTCTAGTACGTGATTTTTTGGGGGGAAGGGGGGCTCGTTCTGCTTAGCCAATCAGGGGTTAGCTACCTTTCATAGATTTCTAGGGGGAAAAAAAGAAATGCAGAGCGAGCTTGTTTGTGATTGGTAAGTTAAAAGAGGGGGGTTATTGGGCCAATGGGAGAGCAACTTAAAAAAAATGACATGGCAGAAATAAAATTACTCAAGAAGTTTGTACCATGTGAATAAAATGAACAAAATAGGGGGGTAACAAAATAAACAAATAAAAATGAATTCTTTTTGTTCATTTTTTTTGTTTTTTTTGCCGCCCCTTCATGTTAGCCGACCCCGAAAGGGGCGAAGGTTCGGCCTAACGTGCATTTTCTCTTTCGACATGGTTTCGGCCCGTGAGGCGCAGTTAGGCCAGAAATCGGGCGCAAAACCCATCATCTGTCCGCCCTAGTTGTCAATTTACAGAAGTTGTTGTGGTTACTATACACAAAGCAGAGAGTCCTGTGCAAAAAACTTTTAATGGGCCCCTTTGCTCTTCGTTTTTTCATGATAGAGGTACCCCAATCACTCTAACAATCCTCTAGTTAATGGAACCTATGAAACTATGACTTAGCCCCTTACATCCCATTTAATGGAAATTAACATGTAGCTTTTGGCAGCGGGCCTTATCTACTGGGCCCTGGTGTAGCTGTATAGGTTGCACATATCGTGTGACCAACTTTGGAGATACTATAGAGTGTAGTACAGGATACAGTAGGGAAACCCGGAAAATTTGGGAAAGGGATCTGAAAAACGGGTAAACACCAAAAGGGACCACCGTGGGCAATGGGGAATGGGGTGTTTTGTAAAAGAAGGATCGGGGAGTCAAGATTTTGGCAAATGGATAAAGCAGCGTTGGGTATGTGGCACCATAGCGTGTATAATACAAGATAGGACTCTGTGGAGCCACGGTTGGAAAGAGGAATAGCGGGGAAGTATATTTTTTCCATAATTTGTAGAGAAAGGGACAGCAGTCAGTGCAGCCAAGTTTTTGGTAAGAGGGATAAAACCGGATTGGAAGTGGTCCGTAGGGGTATGTACGGGACCAGTCAGGGGAGTTAAGGTTTTTGGAAGGGGAAAGCGGGACGGGGTATGGGTCCGTATGGGTAAGTAAGCATAGAAAGTCATGGAGTCAGAGTTTTTGCAAAAGGATATATCAGGGATGAGTATATGGTACTGTAGGGTGTATAATACAGGATAGCAGTCAGTACAGTCAAGGTTTTAGTAAAAGTATATAGCAGGGATAAGTATATGGCACCATAGCGTGTATGATCCAGGATAGCAGTCACTGGACCAAAGATTTTGGTAAATGGATATACCAGGGATGGGAATGAGGTACAGCAGGTTGTAGTACAGGACGATAGTCAACAGAGCCAAGATTTTGGTCAGAAAATCTGGCAGGCTGGGTATATGGTAACATAGGATGTAATATAGAAAAGTTTTTAGAGGAGTCAAGGTTTTGGTAGAAGAATAAGGGGGGAAGGGTTTTGTGGTAGCCTATGATGCAGTACTGAAAGGTATTTAGTAAAGCCAAGGCTTTAGCAAGAAAATCTGGCAGGACTGGGTATGTGGAATGACAGATACATGGCCATACTGCTTACACAATGGCAGGACAAAAAAACATTCCAAGTAGGAGGCAATAAAAGTCCCAGTGCTATCTGGAAGAAGCTAAACAGGTGCAGATACTGATGGACAATCATTCACACATCTATCCATGAGGGGGACAACTGCTTAGCAAAAAACTTCACATTGGATAAGAACCAGTTCGCACCAGTATGCAGAAGAACCACAGTACCCTACAGGGGAGATTGCTCAACTGCAAAAATACTGATAAACAACCACTCACACGCCTACTATAAATGAGGGATGGACGGATTGCTAGTATTACAATCACACATAGATAAGGTTTGTATGTATGTGACATTGTGAGTTGTAGTAAAGAAAAGTAGTCAGCATAGATGGCTATAGCAAGGCTGGGCATGTGGTACAGCGGGAGTGTGGTCAGCAGAGCCATAGTTTGGTAAGGGAATTTAGTACAAGACATTCAGTCAGCAGAGCAAAGGGTTTGGTAAAAGTATCTAGCGGAGAGGAATGTGGTACCATAGGGTGTAGTAAAGGACAACAGTGGAACCAAGGTTTTGATAGAAAGATATAGCAGGGCTGGCTATGTGGTACTATAGATGGTAGCACAGAAATATAGTCAGTAGAGCCAAGTTTTTGGTAAGAAAAACTGTTTTCTGTGGTAAAAGAAACTACTTGGTAGATGAATGTAGGTTTTGGTAGATGGCATTTAGCAGCGATGGGTATGTGGTATATTAGGAAGGCAGAGAAGAAGGTAGTAAGTGGAGCCATGGGTTTGGTAAGGGTATCTAACAAGGTATGTGGTATTGTAGTGTATAGTACAGAAAAGTAGTCAGTGGAGCCAAGGTTTTGTAAAATTATCTAGAAGAGTCGGGTATTATTTACCATAGAGTGTCATTCAGGACAGCAATCTAGCAGGGCTGGGTTTTTTTTTAAAGAAAGAATTTTTTAGACAGGGGGGGGGCCCATAGCCTTGATAGGAGGTAGGGCTAGGTATGTGAAACAGTAGGTTGTGGAACAAGAAGGAATTCAGTGGAGCCAAGGTTTTGGGATAAGGATATAGCAGAGTTGCATATATAATACAGTGAGATGGGGAACAGAAGAGTAGCAAGTGGAGCCAAGATTTTGGTAAAATTATCTAGCAGGGCTGGATATGTGGTATCAAAGTGTATAGTCCAGGCATTGTCAGACTGGTTTGCCTATGGCCCACCAGCGGCATTGATTTTTTGGGTTCTGCTTTCTGCTTCTTTTTTCCCTCCCTTTCTCCCAGAAAAGCAGCCTATGGACCCACCTTGCCCAGGGGCAAAATGGGTTTTTCCTTACTCCCCTGTGCACCAGTCCAAATCCAGGAGAGTAGACAGTAGAACCAAAGTATTGATAAAAGTATCTAGTAGAGTCAGATATGTGGTACCATAAGGCGTAGTACAGAAAAGTTTGTCAGTTGAGCCAAGCTTTAAGTAACAGGAATCCACCAGAGGATGGTATTTCATACCATAAATAGGAGAGTATCACACCGGGCAAAAACAGAAGTTCATGATGCAAAACAGTAACACAGGATCAATTTTTCAAGCCCGGGAAGAAAAACTTATAATTGGCCCTGAAGACAGTGTGTTGCCATTTTAAATGGGTGGCAGAGGCAAAAGACGTCGCTGGAGCAGAGCAAGGAGAGTAAATTACAAAACCATGATTGTTTATCATAAAAGTTGTACATTTCACTTGACCCTTTCCACTAGAGATCACCGGTAGACGAACGATGTGCTAGAAATAGATGGGCGCGTCATAACCAAGGTAAAACAAGTCAACAGGGAACATAAAGATGCTTAGGCAGTGATTCACTGTGATGAGGGGCAAGTCACTGTAATTGTTCCCAGTTGCTTATTTTTCCAGAATTCTGATCCTATGTGGACAAAAATAAATCTGATAATAGTTCACCTCAATGACTGGTGTACTTTTTTTTGGCAGCTATATGAAGAATGCGGTACTTTAGGCTTACAAGGTTGTATGGCAATTCTAGTTTGTTATAAAAAAAAATTTTCACCACCTCTATTTATTTTTTTTTAAAAATATATAGAAATGCGTTTTGGAACTGATTAGTGGACTAAAATTCTAATTTGATTTTGCATTGGGTTCTTATTTGAAGCAAAATGATAGATCTTACAAAAAGAAAAATTAATGGGGTGTGTTATGTTCCTATATATATATTTAATAAAGTTTACTGTTATAATACCGCCACATAGCGCCCATAAATACTTTCATACCGAGCCGAATACTGCCAGACTGAGGCTTTTTTTTTGCATTGGATGCTCCACTTGTTCTGCCTTAATTTGCGTTCTGATTAAAAAAAAAAAAAAATTATTTGAAGTCTTTGGGTGCATCATTATTGATTACCGTAATATTTAACCTTATAATACCGCCACATAGTGCTTTTAAATACTTTCATACTGAACCAAATATTTCCAGAATACAGCTTTTTTTCTGCCTCTGACACGCTACTTGTTCTATTTTTGTTTGGGTTCTAATTTTAATTAAGAATATATATGTAGTTAAAAAAAAAACATAAAAAATGTAGTTTGAAGTGTTTGGGTGCATTAGTATTTAGTAATATTTAAACTTCATATTACTGCCCAGAAGCACGGTTCTCCAGACTATTTTTTATTTGTTTAGAGTCAAAATTATTTTTTAAACCTTGTAATTCATACTGCAATGATTATACAATATATGGGTTTTCCCTATTTGACCTAAATTATTGAAAAATGATTTTTTTCAGTGATATTCTAATTTTTTAAATGACTGTACTTTCCTACTGAGCAAACTACTGTCCTATTTGGGCTTTACTTACATCTGCATCGAAGGCTCCTTTTTCAAGCAAAAGTGCAAATTTTACAACAACAACAACAACAAAAACAACACATAAAAATGAATGTGGTTTGAAGTGTTTTAGATGCATTAGTATCCAATAATATTTAACTTTATAATACTATATGCCATACATTGCCCAGAAATACTTTCCTACTGAGCCATAACCAGGCTTTACTTATATCTGCATTTAAAGGGTCGTTTGTTTCTTCTTTATTTGGGTTTTTAATAGAAAAATTATAAATTGTATTTAAAAAAGACCAGAATAATTTTTTTTAAGTGATCTGGGTTTGTGCATTAGTATTTCATAATAATAATAATAATAATAATAATAATAATAATAATAATAATAATAAAAAAAATATATATTTATATATATTATATATTTTAAATATATATAATATATATTTAATATAATATATATATATATATTATATATTATATTATATATAACTGCCTATAGTGCCCAAAATATTTTATCGTGCCAAATACTGCAGAATGAGGCTTTTTTATTACATCTGCCATTGAGCCTCCATTGGTTCTGTCTTCATTTCAGTTCTGATTTCTAACAAAGGCATGGGTTTTATTAAAAAAAACACCATCAAAATTAATGTGTGAAGGTTTTTTGGGGACCCAGGGCCCTATAAAAACCCCCCATATGTGCTCAGAAATACCCATACCAAACCAAAAACGCCCAAAATAAGCTTTTTTCCCCATTTGCATTATAAATTTTTTTTTTTTTAAAGCACCGTTAATTTTAGGGCGCTGTACATTCGAGGGGGGATCACACACATATAAAATATCAGACAAAGTACAATGACAATAATACATAACTAACAACTGGTAAAGAAGGGGAGAGGACCCTGCCCGCAAAGGCTTACAATCTAGAAGACTGGAGGCTCCGTTTGTTCTGTTGACATTTTGGTGCTGATTTCTAGCAAATTTGTAGGTTTTATAATAAAACAGATCATAATAAAAAACAGTTTGAAGTGTTTTGGGCTCTTGCCTCAGTATTTAATGATATTGAACTACTGTATATAATACCACCATACAGTGCCCATACATACTTTTATGCTGAGCCCCATACTGCCAGAATGAGGCTTTTTTCATATCTGCATCAGAGGCTCCATTACTTCTGTCTATGTTTGGGTTCTGATTTGAAGCAAAAGTGAAGATTTTATAAGATAAACACTTTAAAATAGAAGATTTATGTTTAGTGTTTTGGAAGCACCAGTATTTAATAATATTTTACTATATAATACCGCCAAATAGTGCCAAGAAATATTCTAAGCCCCAAAACATCGGAGGGTTTTTTCATACCTACATCAGATAATCATTTTTTTCTGTCTATGTTTGGGTTCTGATTTGAAACAAAAGTGAAGATTTTATAAGAGAAACACTTTAAAGTAAAAAATTTGTGTTTAATGTATTGGATGCATCAGTATTTAAAGGGGTTATACAGAAGTTTAAAGATTTCATAGAACACTATAAACAGTGAACATTTTTCTCAAAAGTAAAGTATTCCAAAAACTTTTATGTGTTTTCTTTCCTTTTGCCTCCCTTTTTCACTAGAAAAAGATCCCCGTTTTTGCCGCTTTTTTGGATGTCCCTGTTCTCCCCGATCTTTGTCCTACAATCCCAGACTGCATTTCAATCTAGGGCTTCCTTAGAAATTTTCTGGACTTCCACAGTTATCAATGCTAACATTGTGCCGGGCAAAATGTGTAATCCCCCCAACCTGTTTTTGCTAAAAATAGTTAGTATATGAGCCACTATGTAAATGTACAGAGCTGCATCAACATTTTCGGGGAAAGAAACAACCCCCACTTGACCGCTGCCTTTGCCCCCCTTACTAATTCTGTCAGCAGAATCAAAAATAAATAAAAGTTCCCCTTCCCGTAATTACTCAATGTAGTAAATTCAATTTACTTGCAAACTACAGGCTGGGAAAAAAAGCAAAGCAGCAAGATTTTTCTCTCTCATCACGCCATTACAGGGGGGGGTTTTCCCGAGCTGAGTCGGCTCAAAGCACACCCACTGAGTGAGACAAAACGTTCACTGGGCCTGTGACAATGAACATCAGGTGGTTTGCAGGAAATAGGGGGGAGTGTTCTTTGCTTGGTTTTGAACAACAGGACAGGTAAGTATAAATTAGAAGGTTTAGTTGTGAGCCCTATAACAAATAAACAGATAATCCGGGGGAAACCCTTTTAAAATGTTTACTATTAAACCCTAAATCCCAATAAGGGTATTTTTGAAAAGGGGAATGGGGGGGGAAAAGAGAAGGTTCAAGGCACGTGAAGATGGAAAGGGGTAAATTACTTTAATCAGAAAATTTAAAGGGACCAAAAAAAACACCTGACCCTATCAACTAACTTTCTCTAACATGTCCCAAGAGCTGACCCTAACACCAGACACCACTGGCCCTATCCTATCCCTTACAATATCTCTACCAATGTCCCTCACTATGCTAACCCTACCCAGACAGCTTAAGCCTACCACAGAGAACTGAGGAATAGAACACACTGCAAGACTGACCCAGGGCAAACAGGAGGAGGACTAAGACAAACAGGGCTAACAAAATTAGAACAGATAACTACCAAAAACAGTATTGAATGCAACAAGCTCACAAGACACAATCTCTCAGCTACCAGTATATACTGCACACTACACAAAATGAAACTCTGCTTTACATAGGGTTAGCAACCAACCACTCCCTAATTACAACTCTTATTGCGCAGGTCAGCTGACATCCAAGATTTCTGAGGCAGGGTGCATAGCATGCCTCCTCTGAAGTAATTGGAGAAAATGACATTCCTGTCATGCATGGCTCTGTTCTCATCTATATCTGATTAATCAGATTTGATGAGCAAAATAGTGTTGCATAAAAGTAAATTACACCAGGGTGGAATCCACAGACCTCATTATGTGTCACTGGAGTTTGTCAGGTGTTTGTGGTATCTGTCATATAGGAGGGTTGGCACTCTACTGTTCATTACTGTTATAGGTGGAAACAATGATACAGATGTGAACTAAGCCTCAGGCTGGTTTTTCATGTTGCATTTTTGCTGTGTTTTTAACTGCATTAAAAATGCAAGAAATTTAAAAACATTTTTTTAATGTAGATGTTTTTTCTATTTATTTGGGACACAGGTGGTATTGGGGTTAATGAAAAATGGATGCGTTTTTTGTTTGCATTTTTGTTGCGTTTTTTTTATCTGCAATTTGGGAACCCACCCAGGGCCATCTTTTCCATTGGGCACACTAGGATTGCGTTTTATATATGGGCCCAGGAATACAAGAAAATACCCTGGGTCGGTTTTCTTATTTTAAAGTGTATTTTTTTGGGACTACAAACAGTTAAAAAACCGATGGAGAAGGGAGCCAAAAGGGCCCCCACCCTGCAAATAGTCTTGTATGCGCAGGGTCCAGACTTAATGGGTGATAAAATGGTTTTGCTTGGGGGGGGGGGTAGAGGCTTGGGGCCCGTGTGATGTCATGTATTTGGGCAAGGCCCACTGCATTGCTATGTCCAGGAGCCCATAATTCTGTTAAGACAGCTCTGAACCCACCCAAACGCTGTTTTACAGGGTCAGAATAATAGCACCAAACAGTGCCCATAAAATACCAATGTAGACAGTTTAAGTAATACCATCACAAAGAGTAAAGGTTAACTTTCCATCAGGTCATTAAATATAATACTTTCATGACATAAAGTGCATGAGACTGACCTGCAGTACTACACATAGTCTATGGAAAAGGGTGGCGCTGTTCTGGAAAAAAAAAGTGAAGCTCTTTTATCTGATCTCTTTGGATGAAAAAAAAGTTCACATTACTTGCCAGATTATATATTTTTGTTCAGAGGGAAATAACGCCAATTGTCAGTTTTGTTTCACATCATTCATTACTAAAAATGTTGATACAAACTTATTTTATTTCATGTTTCTGTTTTTTTTCAGCTTTAATTGCTTCTCCGCACTGTGCACACAGGTGAGAGTTAGCAAAATTTGTATAATTAAATTTACAAGCAGCTTCCAGGGGAAATTACAGCTCTAGCAAAGCAAGCAGCAGGTGGAAAAGCTATTCAGATGAATGGGACAAAGCCACAAAATCCTGAACCGCCGTTAGTAACTGTATGGCCTAGTAATGTATGAAACCCTACAAACTGCTAAGAGTCAAACCTGCACCAATCTACTTCCTATGGTCTAGTCCATGGGTGGAGAGTGCCAGACTAAGGTGCCTGGGGCCCACCAGTGAAATGTATTCTTGGGGCACACCCAAGTTTAACTTGGGCCCCCCATGGAAAATGAGCTTTGGGGGCCCACCCTGAAGTTGATTCTGGGGAGATCATGGGGTTTATTCTTGGGGGCCCCCATGGAGTTTATTCTTGGGCCAGCAGTGGAGTTATTCTTGAGGGCCCATAAGTGTAGTTGATTTCCCGGACCCATAAAGGGATTTGATTTCCTGGGGGCCGCCATTATTGATTCCTGGGTCCTTCATGGATTTTATTCTTGGGGCCCACCCGTGAAGTTTATTCTTGAAACCCATAGTGGAGTTTATTCCTGGGGGCCCCAAAAATGGATTGATTCCGAGGCCCCCCAATGTGTGATTTCCCGGGGCCCTCCAGTGGAGTTATTCTTGGTCCCCCTAGTGGAGTTGATTCCCGGGGCCCCAATGGAGTGATTCCTGTGGCTCACAAGTGGAGTTGATTCTTGGAGACCATAAGTGGAGTTGATTCTTGAGGCCACCGGTGGAGTTTATTCTTGGGGCCACCAGTGGAGTTGATTCTTGGGGCCACCATGGGGTTCTTCTTTGGGGCCACCCTTGGAGTTCATTCTTGGGACCCCCCAGTGGAGTTGGTTACGGGGGCCCCCCCGTGGGGCTGTTTCCGGGCCCACCAGTGGGTCTTTTGGGGCCCACAAGTGGAGGTTATTCCTGGGGCCCACTAGTGGAGGTGATTCCTTGCACCCACCAGTGGAGGTTATTCCTGGGGCCCTACAGTGACATTGATTCCTGGACTTTTCAGTGGAGTTGATTTTTGCAGTCCCCCACAGTCCTGTTTAGTACATACGTCCATGATCTGCTGTCCTTTTTCCGCCTTACCGCCTAGGCGTTTTCCGTTTTTCTGTGGGCCCCCCCGTCCAGCCTGTGGGGGAACCTTTTTTCTTTTAAGGACCACTTGGACATTTATAGCATCATTTGGGGCCATACAAAATTATCAACTTAAAAATTAGCCTGTTGTTTGCACTTGCTCTGCCGCTGCTGATGTTATACTGAAGCACCGGTGGCTTAGTCCTGTTAAAGTATATAGGCCTGATGAGACTTCATCTTGTATTCTCTTAAATGTAAAAATTGTCTCTTTAAGATGTTTTGAAGCTGGTAAATTACAGCTGTAAGTTTACTGATGACAAGTTTGTCTTAGAACAGTGGTCTGCAAACTGCGGCCCTCCAGCTGTTGGGAAACTACAACTCCCATCATGCCCACTGATATAGGTCATGTAAATGCATGATGGGAGTTGTACTTTCCCAACAGCTTGAGAGCCGCAGTTTGCAGACCACTGTTTTAGATCAATGTCTATTTGATCTGTAGATATCTGCACTGGTTTCTTTCCTGATTTTAGGTGTAAGGGGCAGTTTACACGGCATGGTACAAATACTGGTCGGTTTATCCGACTGCGGCCGCGGGAGGACGGCTTTCTCCAAGATTAGTGGAGAAAAGCCCTCCCCCTTCACTTGTTCATATTCCATCCGAAAACCAGATGGAAGAATGAACAAGTAGAATGTTTTTCGGGTGGCCGGCGGTCTGAGAAACCGCCGGGTGGAAAACCCGTGCAGTGGGGACTGCTGCAGGGGTTTTCCATAGAGCCCATGAAAAAGTTTGCGGCCGGTTTTTCAGACGGTTTTCAAAACTGCAAACCGTCTTAAAAAGCGGCTGCAAACCGGTGCCGTGGGGACAAAGCCTAATAATCTTTGTAGTAGATGTTCACATGAAACAAAGTAGCACAAATGTTACAAGTTCTGACATATAACGACAAGTATGAATAGCCTTTGTTTAATAAAAAGTTGAATTACTTCCGGAAATTAGATAATGAATAATCAATCGCTATTAGGTCTTCCCTTATTCACGCCCATATTGAAAGCATAAGATAAGTTTTTGAACTGTGATTGGTTAGTGTGAGTTTGTCATTAAGCATGTGATTTCATGGACCGCCATTACTAGAAATGAACCTGGTCTGGGGGCTTCCTCGTCAGAGGCTTCTTGATTCAAGAACTGTGTGGGTTCATTTGCTTTCACGCAGTAGCCAATTGGCCAATACCGAAGAAGTGTTCCTATAAGGTAGTAAGTATAGCTTACTCTATTAGACACGATACGTTTTTATATACATTTTTGTATTGTGCAAAACAGATGCATTCAAAGAAGTGGCATGTCAATTCTTGATCTGTTTTTTGCATGTCAAATCCCCATAGGAAGCAATGGGGTCCTTTTTCAGAGGCTCAAAAACATACTCAAAAATCTACCACACTTTCTGGTATGTTTTTGGATGCATTTTAACGCATCGGAAACGTATCCAACACGCCATGTGAACATACCCTAACAGTCCTGTTGAGTTTTTTAGATAAGTGTATATGTTATGAGCTAAAGCATGCAAAGTAGCGCTGTAAGACACTCTAGGACATGTTTGATAAGGGTTATGGACCACTTGTATGAAATCTGTCTAGATCTAAAACTCTCTTTGTTGCCCATAGCAATCAATCAGAGCCCATAGCAACCAATCAGAGTGCCCCTCTCATTTTTCCAGAGCACTATCTGAAATGAGAGGGGCGCTCTGATTTAAATGACTCTTCTGGCTGAATGCTGCAGATTTGAGCATTAAATACTCTAATACTCCAGCACCTTACAGAATAAGGGACACAGCGCTGGAAAGAGCAGGTCTGATACTAGCTTGTGCTGTCCTCAGCACGGGGGGCATAACCTATGTGACAGGTTCCCTTTAAGACAGGCATGTTGTTTCTATACATGCTTGATAAAAGGGTTGTGTCTCCCGAAACGTTGCAGGTGCCTGATAGTCTCCGCTCGGTTTAAACTGAACTTGCTCCTTGGACTTATCTTGATCTGAACCATTTCCTTACCTTATTGGAAGATACAACCACAGGTTTGGACTTCTTGCTACATAACTGTTTAATGCTGGAACTTGATGTTAAAAGTTTACGAAGAAATAATATGTTATATATGACTAATGTATTAATATGTTACGTAGCAGTAATTGATTAGTATTGGATGGCTTTACATGAAGAATGGGGATCCACTATCACTAATGGTAATTTTTAACAATGTTATACAGAAATCAGAATCTAGTGAGAATTACTACTACTTTTTCCACTAAACCTTCTTCCTGTCACTCATGATGCTCGCTGTGGTCCCCACTCCGGACCACAGGTGCATTTGTGCCGGAGTTCCCTTTATCCCGCCGCTCTG
>JAODAL010034158.1:0-44624 GCA_025379985.1 Phyllomedusa bahiana | reverse complement strand
AAAGGAGCCCCTTCTCTCGTACCTCTTTCCTCCAGGTCCTCCCCCCCTCTTTGCTTTCCCCCCTTACCACCTAAATTTTCCCGTTTCCATGTTCGAAATATAAAAATTGGGAAGGTATAAAAAGATTTTTTGGAAAGTCTCTTTTTTTTAAAAAGCCCGGCAAATCCCAGCTTTTCTCAAATCCCTCAAATAAAAACAAAATTGCGGGGATTCAAATTTAACCCCAAAGTAGATCTACCCAACAAACCCTTGACTAAACCAAAAGGGGAAAAAAAAACATTGTCTGAAATGTTTTTGGATATTAAAAGGTATTTTTGGCCCCCCTATCGAACACCTGTGGTGACTAAAAAGTTGTTTGGATTCAAAAAAAAAACGAAAAGTGGGGATCTATCAAAAGCTTGACTGCCCAAAAAGTGAAAAAAACACGTTTACGAAATGTATACTGTTTAAAAAAAAGGGAATTTTTTGGCACCTAAAAATTCACCTGTGGTGAACTACTAAATTCCCTGTTTTAAAAAAATTTTAAAATACAAAGTAGTTTGGGTGAACAAACCCATGACGGAAAAAAAGGGGTGAAAAAAAACCGTTGAAATGTATAGGGGATAATAAAAAGGTTTTTTTTTTGGCACCTATCAATTAAACCTTTTGGGGTGACTACAAAATTTTTTTTTCCTGTATTAAAATTTTTAATTTAAGGGGTAGTTTCAAATGAACAAAATTTGACTGCCAAAAAGTGAAAAAAAAAAACCTGTCTGAAATGTTTAGGGGAAATTTTATAAGTTATTTTTGGCCCCTATCAATTCCCTGTGGGGGACAAAACAAAAATTGCTGTATTCAAATTTAATCCCCAAAAGTAGATTATCAAAAAAAGGCTTGGAATGCCCCAAAAGTGAAAGAAAACCCCAGGTCTAAAAAGGGAATACGGATATTAAAAGGTTTTTTGGCCACCTATCAAAAACCCCTTTTGGTGACTACAAATTTTGTTGGAAAAAATTTTAACTGCGAGGTGGCTCTATAACAAGTGTCCTGGCCAAAGTAAAAAAAAAAAAAAAACCCCCCCCGTATCTGAAATGTTTACTGATAATTAAAGGTTTTTTTTTGGCCCCTTTTAAACCCTTGTGGTAAAATACAAAGTTGTTTGGATTCAAATTTAACTGCCAAAGTAGATCTATCAACGAAGCTTGACTGCCAAAAGTGAAAAAAACCGTATCTAAAATTGTATTCGGCCCAAAAAAAGGGAAATTTTTGGCCCCTTTCAATTCCCCTTTTGGGTGACTAAAAAAAATTGTGTATTCACATTTAACTGCAAAGAAACCCCTCTATCAACAAACCCGGGTACTGCCGCCAAAGAAAAAAAACCACGTTCGAAATGTTTTGGTTTAAAAAAAAAGGTGTTTTTCCCAACCTTTCAATTCCCCTTTGTGGGCTAAAAAATTGGGGCTGATTCACATTTAAGTGAAAAGGTCCCTCAATGAACAAAGCTGTAGGGGGCCAAATTTTAAAAAAAACACTTTATCTTGAAATGTATTCGAATAATAAAAGGAAATTTTTGGCCCACTTTTTCAATTCACCTGTGGTGACTAAAAAATTTGCTGTATTCAATTTAAG
Organism: Phyllomedusa bahiana; assembly: GCA_025379985.1. Classification (NCBI taxonomy): domain Eukaryota; kingdom Metazoa; phylum Chordata; class Amphibia; order Anura; family Hylidae; genus Phyllomedusa; species Phyllomedusa bahiana. The sequence goes on along the minus strand of JAODAL010034158.1, from coordinate 43,016 downwards.
GGGCAAGGTGCCGCAATGAACAAAGCTGTATTTTGCCCGCCCAAATTTAAAAAAAACACTTTATTGAAAATGTATTCGGAAATTAAAAGGGTTTATTTTTGGCCCCTTTTTAATTAACTGTGGGTGACTAAAAAATTGCTTGTATTCACTTTTAAAACTGCAAATTTGGCTTTTAAACCCAAAAGCTGTACTGGCCAAGTGAAAAAAAAGTATCTGAAATGTATTCGGATAATAAAAGGTTTTTTTTTGGCCCCTATAAACCCTGTGCTAATACAAAATTGGGGATTCAAATTTAACTGAAAAGGTGGCTTTTATCAACAAAAGTGGAATGGGCCCCAAAATGGAAAAAAAAAACCCCTTTTGAAATGATAAAACTGATAAAAAAAAAGTGGGTTTTCCCCCACCTAAAAAGAGCCCGAAAGTTACTAAAAAAAGATGTGTATCCTAATAAAAAAAAATTTCGGGCTGCCCAATACCCGGGAAAATTTTTTCCCCAATTTGAAAACTGTTAAAATAATAAAACTTTTGCAGTGAAATTTGTCTAAAATTAAGTCGGGGGCTAAAATTTATATCCAGTATTCTTCAGTATTTTTTTAAAAGAGTTGTTGTTTTGGGCCCCACGGGCCCCCCCCCCTCCGCCCCCCCGCCCCCTGTGCCCCTTAAACAGGGGGGTAGATGCCCCTTTAAAATTAAAATTTTTTACCCTAACTCAAAAAAATTTTTCCCCAAATCTCTGATCAAAATTTTAAATTTTGTGGATCACAGCTAACAGTAGAGCTTTCTCTGTGAAAAAATTAGAATAATTTCGCTAAGGTGTTTGGACACGGGCCCAGAGCGTCCGTCCTACTCCCTTTTGGGAAGACGCTGACAAAACACTAAATTCATGAACGGGAAAGGGGGTGTTTTTTTTAAAACGGGGTTTAATGTGTTTTTTCCACCCAAATCGCAACCAAACACCCCAAAGTCATGACGTGCCACAAAACAACCCCTCCACCCTGCCCCCATTCTGTAAGCGGGATTTGGGGGCCGCCAAAATGACAGAAAGGGGAAAAAAAGGGGCCCCGATAATTAAAGATGATGCCAGATTTTCCCCAAAATTTTCCCCGTGATCAAAAAAATCCGATAAATGTAAAAAACCTTTGCCGTTTTTCAACTTTGTGATAATAATCCCCTAAAACCACAACTTATGAACTATGTAACTATGTAAAGTCAAGCCTATTTTTGAATTGGAAAACAAATAGAGCTTACGATTCCAACCATTCTTTTTAGTAAATTTTACTTTTTAACTAAAATTTCCCAAATTTCCCAATGTTTTAATCCCAAGTGGGTAATGCCTTGATTTAATTTATTTCTGCATTTCCAAATAATGTAAAGCACTCAATTATTTCTGTGTGCAAAATTCAATTGCATATAAAGTGGCAATGTCCTTTATGATCTAGGGCAAGGGTGCACACATGTGACCCCCAATGTCCCTCTGTGTAGTCTGCAGCCAGAAGGACACAAATATGCTTTGTCCTCATCCTCACAAAGTAATATTCATCTTTTGAAAGCTGAATTCAACTAATATCACTGTTTTGGTGGGCACTGTATAGCTCTCTCTATGGTGTGTACTGTATTGCTGAAATTCTTATGATTTGCACTGTATGGCTGGCATTATTATGGTAGACACTATATGACTGGCACTATTATGGTGGGCGTTGTATGGCTGGAACTGTTATGGTGAGCACTATATGGCTATACTGTAGTGCTGAATATGCTATTTTATGCAAATGAAATGAGCAATCCAAACAAAACTGCTTTGTATTATCTATGGATTTCTTCCTTAATGGAATATTAATTTCTGACACAATCATGTCAGATCCACAAGATATACCACATAAATGTCTGATAGATTTAAGACTAAAATGAGGTAGAGATGAGTTGAAGTTGAGGCTATATATGTGTGTGTTGTTTCTATAGTTAAAGTTGTGAAACAGCCACCCTTGTATACCCCCAGAAACTGCAATGAACATAGGTGCCTCACATCCACTTTCTGGAGTAACGAGCAGGGTACTCCCAATTCTTATGTGTAGCAGGCCATAAAATGAAACCAAGACCTCTCAGCCAATTTGGGTATTGACTAGGGATAAGCGATTATAATCGACAAAGTTGAAATCGGCACGGTTTTTAGGTTGAATGGAAATTTCCGATCACGCGATAATTTTTTTTTTATCATAATTATTACGCAAAATTTTTACTATTGCGCCTTTTTGGGCGCTTCCTGTCTTTTTGGGCGGCCACCCAAATTCAGCTTAGAGCATAGAGCAGGGTGAGCTGGGGTGTGCGACATCATGACTGTATGTGTATGGTTGTCATTGGCTGGAAAATCACATGCCTCATTTTGCATAAAACAGCGTTTCCTGTTTTTAATATTGTGTCAGTGTCTCCATTAGAGGGGAGTGTGCTGAAATCTCTCCTCATTTTTGTTCAAGACCCATCTTGTACTTTATTAGGATACAGAAATTTGCTAGTAATTGCAGGTATATTTCTAGGGTGAAAAACCCCCCTTTTTATCCCCCCCAATTTTAAAATAGGTTTTTTCACTTTGGCACAGCCCTTTTTTGTTACAGCCCCCATCTTGTACTTTTATTAGGATACAAAAATTGCTGTAACTGCAGGTGTTTTTTTAAGGTGCAAACCCACCTTTTTTATCCGTTTAAACATTTAATAGTGTTTTTTATTTTGGGGCGGCCAGTTTTGTTAAAAAGGGCCCACCTTGTACTTAAATTTTGATACAGAAATTTTGTGGTAATGTGTTGTATTTCATTGGTGAAAAAACCCATTTTCTTATCCTTAAAATTTTTAAAATTTAGCTGTATTCCCCCTTTTGGTTGCCCCAGTTTTTTTCAATAGCCCCCTTGTACTTAAATTTGGATAGAGAAATTTTTTTGTTACTTTTGGTGGTAATTTCTTGGGTGCAAAAACCCCCGTTTGTTTCTGTATAACTTTTAAATGCTGTATTGCCGTGGTGCGGCCTATTTTTTAAAATACCCAAAGGTTTTTCGACAATTCTGATAGAAAAATTTTCTAGCAATGTTTGTTTGTCATTGCTGCAAAAAACGAATTTTCCCTCATGTGTAATTCTAAATATTTTTATTGCGTTGGTGAATCTCTTTTGGCGAAAGGAAGCGACTTGTATGTTTTTTTGTTAAAAACTATCAATTCCAGTCCTACTGGGCAGTTGTAAATCCCTGGGATAAAGGGGGAAGAACACTTTTGATTTTGTCTTATGGTTTTCCCCCCAGCCCGCATTTCACAGGTTTTTGTAGAAACAATTCGTTTCAAATTAGTTCGCTGTCGGAAATTAGGGGGATTTAAGAATAGCTGTGATTTGCCTTCTTTCAATAAGAGACTGTCAAAAAATTTCCATACCTTCTTACATTTTTTCTTTTTCAAAATGGAGCGAAATGCGGTGGTAAGCGAGCAAAAAGGTTTTGTAGGACTGGAGGTAGAGGTACGAGAGAAAAGGGGCTCCTTCCGTGCTGGCAACAACACGCAAGCTAGCGGATCGTCGGTTGCAGAACATCAGGCTTCATCGGGGTAGGTAAAATGTGAATCTCAGTAACGAACGCGTTGCCAATCTGTTCTTCATGGTTTAAGCAACCGCATCCCGCAGGGTTTTCCTCCCCGTCCTCCCGTCACAGCCCAAATGTCATCATCAGCATCATCGCATGGTCCAAAAAATGAAGCGCCCAAAAGTAATCGTTTGTACCCCAATTGGTAATCCATTTTTGAAGACCTCTTTGGCAAAATGTGGTTGGGATCAGAAGGCATGTTAATGTCAAGAGGCCAAAAAAAAGGGTGATTTTGTTTGCTTGCGCCAGTTATGATGCCTTAGAGGAGGAGAAGGAAGCCGGTAATCGGCAAAAATCCCCCGGGGTCGGTCGGCAAGCCCTTTCATGCCGTTGCTTGTAGCCCCCCAGCTCCAGGGTGCAGAAAATTTCAGGAGAGAAGTCACCCGTGTTTTGATGATGATGACGACATTGGGATCCAATGGTCTTTTCAGCAGAATTTGCTTGCGAGGCTTCACATGGCGAGGAGGAAGAGATGGGGTAGTGTATTCGGGTCCCCCCTCAAAAAAGGGAGAGGGCGGTCGCACAAGTCGCTAAGTGATTCCGCCGCCCTGATCAGCGGAAAAATTGTCCCGCTTATTGCCCTCTCCCTCTCCCCTTTTTGTCAAATTCTGTGCAACCCTTTTCAGGCCGAATTTACCGAGTATGTAAACTTTTTTTCAGGTCATTTGGATGTTTTGGTTGAATTTTGGTGGAAAAAAGTTTTTGTGTCATCATTCATATTTTCTGAAAAAATGCCAAGAAAGCAAAAATTCTGCCGGGGTATGTAAACTTTTGAGCACAACTGTATACAACAACAAATGTTGTACAGGTTACTATTTCAGTCTTGTTTTTTTTCAAAAGGGTCTCTTAATGAAAGCCTATATAAAGGTGATCAATCCATATTTTTCAATGAAATCAATGAACTGCCTATATAATACAAGAATGCTGATTGTTATGGAAAAAAAACTTTCTAGCCATTTTTTTCCAACTCTATCCCTATTCCTGAAGGATGAGTCCCCTTTAATATATGCAGTGGGGAAAATAAGCATTTGATATACTGGCAATTTTTTGAAATTTTTTCCCAAACAAAAAGGGAGTGTCTGAAATTTTTTTCATAGATACTCTTCAACTGTGAGAACGAATGAAAAAAAAAAATCGAAAATACTTGTATGTTTTTTAATAATTAATTTGAATTTTATTGCATGAAAAAAGTATTTTAAATAGAGAAACAAAACTTAATATTTTTTGCGAAACCTTTTTTTGTAATTCAGGGCCAGATTTTTTCCTGTAGCTCTTTCCCAAGTTTGCAACCGCAGCAGGGTTTTAAACCAAATTTTCCGTACAGTCTTCTCCCGTCTTTCAGGGTTTCCGGGGAGTCATGGGCTATATTGAGTTTCAGTCCCTCCAAAAATTTTCAATTGGGTTTTAAATTTGGGACTAGATAGCCCCTCCCGGACCTTGAAATGCTTCTTAGGTGTACTTTTGTTGCCCTGGCTGAGGTTTGGTCGTGTTTGCTAGAAGCAAAGCCATGACCCCTCTTCTTGTTTTATGAAGGAAAGAGGTTTTTGGCAAAATTCTAAATGGCCCCTTCTCCTTCCCAATACGGTGCAATCATCCTGTTCCCTTTGTAGAAAAGCACCCCAAGGTATTATGTTTCCACCCCCATGATTTACGGTTGGGATTGTGTTCTTAAGGTTGTACTCATCCTTCTTCGAATAGGGAGGAGGACAATAAGCAAGCAGCTCAGAGAGAAGGCAACAACTACAACTATTGGTGCAATTATTAAAAAATGGAAGAAATACAAGATGACTGTCAAAATTCCTTGGTCTGGGGCTCCATGCAATATCTCGCCTCATGGGGGAAGGTCAGGAATCAGCCCACAAGCCAAAGAACACTGTCCCAACCGTGAAGCATGGGGGTGGAAACATGATACTTTGGGGTGCTTTTCTGCAAAGAGGACAAGACAACTGCACCGTATTTAATGGCGGATGGATAGGGCCATCTATTGTGAGATTTTGCCCAACAACCTCCTTCCTTCAGTTAGAGCACTGAAGATGGGTTGTGGCTGGTTCTTCCAATATGACAATGACTTGAAACACACAGCAAGAGTAACTAAGGAGTGTCTGTAAGAATTATTTCAAGGACCTGGAGTGGCCTAGTCAGTCTCCAGATCTGATACCAATCAAAAATGTTTGGAGAGAGCTGAAATTCAATTTAGCCCTGTGACAGCCCCAAAACCTGAAAGATCTGGAGAAGATTTGTATCAAGGAGTGGGTCAAAACTTGGTCAAGAGCTACAGAAAGTGTCTGACCCCTGTAAACAATGGTTGTTGTACCTAATATTATGTTCTATTTTTTCTATATTCAAATACTCTTTTTTAAATTCTGTCTCTCAAAGTTGCAGTGTACCTATGATATACAGTATATATATATATGCATTCAGTGCTAACCAGAGAAGCCCATTTGACTCTGATATCTCTTTTTGAAGCACCATGGTCTCCTGCCTTTAAATCAACTAGTGGTGGTGAAGTCAAGTAGTAATGACCACTTTATTAAACCCTCTTTGTAAATTACATAAATAAAACTGAATATCAATACAGATCATTTATATGATTTCTTTGGTAAAGGGGTTTCACCGTTTGACTTCTCTACATGTGGTACTTGTGATTGCTCTTTCATTGTTACATACTCTACTAGGCATAACATATTATGTCTTCAGAAAATGCAAGAAGAGGGCTTTAAAAAGTGAAAAAGTAAAACTCTTTTCTAGATTTCTATTCCACTTCAATGCCTTCAACATCAAATAGTTTCTTATCATCTTTATCTACAGGGACTAGGATTTAAACTATTAACCTTTTGGTCCATCCTTAAAATCATCACAGTAGTAGATGAATTTGGGGCAGCAGTTTTGCCTTTAGCAAAAGCTGCCTTAGGTTTTCAGTGAAGCCTTCCCAGCAGGTTTTAATACTGCAGTCAATTAAGGAATACACAGCTCCGGAAAAAAAAAAAAAAGTTTAAAATGCCTTAATATATTCCATTGACTGTAATTTCTGATAAATGAATTACCAGAATGCTTAAACTATGCTATATATTAATATGTTGCATATAGGTGGCATGAAGGTGGTAGCTCTATGTATATTTAATGCTTCTACTGTGTTTAATTTTTCATAATAACCAACAAAAATCTTTGAAAAAACAACAATCATTAAAGTATATATTTTATATATTTTTAATATATTATATATATATTTTATTTATATTATATTTATATATTTATAGATATATATATATTTTTTTTATTTATATATTTATATATTTTATATATATATTTATATATATATATTTTTTATATATTTATATGAGATACATAGATATATATATATATATATATATATATATGTGTGTGTGTATACACACACAGAAATTTTGCAAAGTCGAAAACAAATAAAAGCCTTTTTGCTCTTTACCCTTTTAAAATATATATATCAAGCACATTGTATATTTATTCAGTACACAATTTTATAAGCTTGTATATAAAATATTTGCTTTCTTAACCTCCAAATATATACAAATGAGTGAACATAACAAAACACAGTGTAAGTTAAATTAAATGCCTGTGTGTTGCTTAAATAGGCCTCTGTTCGATAAGAAAGATTAGAAGAACACATTGTAGGATGGAGGATGGCTATGAATACCCCATTATTGCTAGGTAAAACCATTGAAGATTGAATAGATATTCAGAATACATAATATAAAAAGTGTGGGAATGGGTTATTAAATGTCAGTGGCCATCCAAAACTGAGGGGAGTGCCTCATCACCTATAGGCCAGAATTTATAATAGCAATTGAACTGTGTGAAAGTCAAAGGTGAACTTTTGTACAGCATTGGATGCTTATCCTCTGAGCTTAGAACAGTTTGGCAGATATTTAGCATGGAAATAACCAAAGAATGTGATGGCCCAGAGCAGCAGAGGAGTGGATGGGCACAGTAGTTATCATGGTGGCGGCACCTCTCATATATTTCTGAAACCAATTCAGTGAAGAGGGTGACCCGCGACTTGGTGTAGGTGATGGTACTCCTACTCCCCTGGGGCACATTCTGAGGGTGGTTTTAGTCTCCTGCCCTGTGATGGTGTAGTGAGGTGCCCATGATGTTGTGCAGGTGCAAAGAGAGGAGGGTGAACCATAAAGTTATCCTCTTTATTTTCCAGTGAGCTGTTAGATACAGAAATCCTCTTTTTTGATGACAATCCTTGCTAAACTAGTGCAAGTCTGCAGCCGGGAGTGGTCCTCTAAAATATAGTCCCTTATTCATATTCCAGATTTGACTACACGAAGGATTGTCTCTTACCCTGGGAGAACTTGCAATCTTTAGCTTTCTTTCTTCTAGCTTTCACTACAAGGAGTTACTGTTCCAAACCCCAGAAAAACTAAAATGTTGTGTTTGTTGCTCAACATCAACAGGTCTGCAGGCAAATGCGGGGCTCATTTTGCACTGCTGCTCTATAAAATTCCTTATTAGTATTCCTCTTAAGAAATATGTGGCTAAAAATTATGGCTGGGCCTTGTCCCTACAATATTACCAGTAACCCAGGGCAGAAGGACATGTCACTCCATACATCAGAAATTGATTACTAGGGCCAATTTATCTCCCCTCTCCTTGTTACCATGGAAACCAGACCATGCTGCTACAGTAGCTGCATATGATACTGTTTCAAGTTCACAGTTTCAAGTATAGAAGACACCATAATCATGATGACATTGCAGTTCTCATATAGAATTCACTTGGGTTCACTTATACAGGTCAGTAACTCACCTCAGGCTAACACAAAGCTGAGTCACTGAGCTCACACAGCTTCAGTAAAACAAATCTTGCAATACACCTTAATCAAAACACTTAATAGGGAAAATACAGTACCACCACTCTCATCATCTTGTAATGGACAGAAAGGTTTAATCCTGTACATTACAAGAAGCCCATGGAAATGGAGCACAATTTAGGGAACATAAAAATTTTCATTGGTTACAACATTTTGGGTGACATGTCCCAATACACAAGCACTGCTATTTTGGTCTATTTTGCAGCAAAAATAATCTTGACACCATATTTTCAATGTAAATGAACTACAATATAACAAAACTAGGTGTATTATATGCCGGGTACGACACATTGTAATGCACCTAAAAAGGCGCATTACATACACTAGTAATGATATGTTATGCATCTCAGTTACTCAATGCACCTCGAATGGCGCATTTCATACACTACCAATGTTATGCCATGTGCCAAGATTGCGCAATGTGTCTTTTTAGGCACAATGCGTCTTTTTAGGTGCATTAAGTTTATTATGCAAGGTATGCCAGATGCCAGATTTCTGAGAGGATCGTACTTTCAGGTGCCCTTTACACTGTTTAAGTGCACCTAAAAACTGACCACGGCGACGCCAATTTTCAGACATATCATCCTTTTTGTTCTGTTCACAGATAAAAATCCAGTGCAGGGAGCCTGAATGCAAGCTATCCAAGCCACTCAATCAATGAAAACATTAGCAAGAATCAAACAGCAGACCTATAGTACCTACCAACAAGACTCAGCCCATAGACTTATATACCCAAAAGAGTCAAGCAGCAAACTTATACAGCATCACACAAAAATAAGTACACCCCTCACGGATATGGACAACACTGCAGATGTGACATGTTGGGCCACATGCATGAAAAGTGTCCAGGCCTAAAACTCACTTTGTTTCCCATAGCAACCAATCAGAGAGCCGCTCTTTTTTCCAGAGCACTATATGAAATGATAGGGGAGCTCTGATTGGTTACAATGGAAAATAAAGTGAGCTTTTGACCTAGACACTTTTCATACATGTGACCCTTTGATTCAATGTGGTCAGTGTACAGCTTGTATGACAGTGTAAATTTGGTGTGCATTCAAGATAACTCAACACAAACCCATTAATTTCTTAACCACTGGCAACAAAAGTGAGTACACCCCTAAGTGAAAATGGACAAATTATGCCCAATTAGTCATTTTGCCTCCATGGTGTAATTTACCGTATATACTCGAGTATAAGCCGAGTTTTTTAGCACAAAAAATGTGCTGAAAAATCTCCCTTCGGCTTATACTCGAGTCACTGTCGGCGCTCGGGCGCTGCAATGGCCCGTGCGCCGACAGGGACGCTTCAGCTATATGCAGCTCCTCAGGAGCGCATTTAACCCGAAGGCCGAGTGAGCGCACAGTGTCCGGGCGCTGCGCTGGCCCGGGCACTGTCCGCGATCCCTTTACCTGTAGCGACTCCTCCGGATCGCATATAGGTGAAGGGATACCAAATGCGGGGCAGGGGAGCGAGCGCTCCCTGCCCCGCAGTGGTCTCCGGGCGGCCGCAGATCGGGCCGTCCGGAGTTTCCGGCCAGGAGCTGTGTCATCACCCCGCGGCGCGGCCCGATGACGTCACCCGCCTGTGCCAAAAGACCCAGGGCGGGGCCAGGGAGACAGCGCGGGGATCCCCGGTAATGATTGTTTTTTTTTTTTTTAAAAAGCCTCAGCCCGCCCATACCTGCCTACACCCGGCCCTTCCCGCCCCTTTAAAAGGGCCTTTTCTGCCCACAGCCCGGGCCCCCATACCTGCCCTATACCTGCCAAAACCTGCCTACAGTGGCCCCATCCCGCCCTTTTTCCTCCCCAGTGCCTATACTGCCCCCATATGCCTAAAGCGGCCCTATACCTGCCCCTATACCTGCCTATAGTGCCCATACCTGCCCTTACTTGCCCCCACTCCCATACCGCCACGCCCCGGGCCCTTTAAATACTACAGCTGCCTTACTGCCTTCAGCCGGCCTAACCTGCCTTACAGCTGCCAATCTTTCACAGCGGCCCTTCCTCTAAGCCGGCCCTAACCCGCCTACGCTGCCCCCTGCCTCACGGCCCTTTTTACCTGCCCATAGCCTGCCCATACCTGCCTATACCCTGCCTACAGCCTGCCCTTTCCTGCCAAGCCCCCTATACCTGCCATGGGGGCCTATACCTGCCCATTACCCGCCTATGGGGCCTATACTGCCTATTACCTGCATATGGGGGATATACCTGCCTATAATTGCTTTATGGAGGGAAAATAACTGCCTATTTACATGTAGGGGCCATTATGTGCCTTTTTTGGCCATAACCTGCCTATACCTGATTTGGGCCATATATCTGCTATAATTGCCTATGGGGGACATTAAACTGCCTATGTAATTTTATTGGTATCCATTTTTATAATTCACCAGTAGCCGCTGCGTTTTCCACCCTAGGCTTATACTCGAGTCAATAAGTTTTCCCGTTTTTTGGGGCAAAAGTAGGTGCCTCGGCTTATACTCGGGTCGGCTTATACTCGAGTATATACGCTAATTTTTTTTTTAATGTTACAAGGTCATAGGTGTGAAAGTATGGGAGGTGGTATATGTGCAGCCGGAGAGTGTGCTGGTGTCCGAGCATGTAGCGGTGAAGATACGCGTCTCCTGAGAATTCGATGAAAAGTGGATAATGGACACTGGATATAGAGATATAGGAAAAAGTGTGTAGAGAGTAGAAGGGGAAGAAAAGAATGGAAAATTGGTGTAAGTAAAGAATGGAGAAAAAAGGAAAGAAAAGAAGAAATCAGAGGGAGAGAGGGAAAGAAAAGGAAGGAACCTAGAAGAGAGAAGGAGCTAAAATATATGAAAGATATAGTGGGAAAACAGCAGAACGCATATTAGGCGGTTTCTAAGATGAAGGAACAGAGAGATAACATTACCAATCATATAGAGGAGGCCAAGTCATTTAGGGAGACATGAATTAAGGAAGACGCTTCAAAGAGAATTGACGAGTCTCGTTTTCCGAGTAAAATGCGCCTCAAAGTATGAAAGTGGTTTTTGTGTGGTTATAAATGAGGTCTAAAGTTTGCCGCGCTTTGTCTGTATGTTAGGCGCATAATGGAACTTAGGCGCATTAGTAATGCACCTAACATGTATAAAGGTTATAGATAGGCTGGAAATGAAAGAAAAGTAATCAGAATAGCATGTCAGTGAATAGAAACTATGGTATTGATCTTGGTTGATGGGTCAGAGATCCCAGCAAGGCCTGTGGTGTGCTGGCTCTTTCTGTATGTAGAATAAAGGGTGAGAGCAGTAAAAATACATACATTTCATATTTAATGTAGTTAAAATTTCAAATTGTAAAATCCAAACAACATAATCAGTGGGTTATTTAATGTAAAAGTAGTTTTAGATTCTCTTACATTTAAATGCATTTTATAGGAGATATTTTTATATTTTTGGGATATTAAATATTTTTATATAAATTTTATATGATAACTTTTTTTACTAAATTTAAATAATTTATTTTTATATGGTTTGATCATCATCATAAATTACTTTATATTATTGTACTGGTGTAAGTTAAGAAATATTGGTCATTTTTTGCCCTAGCAGCAAATCTAGCTCCACTTCGACTCCTCAGGCTCAGGCAGACCACATTGAAATAGGTCTGCCTATTCAAGCAATAATGCGCCTAGTTTTACCGAACCACATTCATATATGTGTCTATTCCTGCAGTGTCCCCATAGCTCACCTCTACACCTGCTCATCACTATTCCCCCCTAACTTGCTTCTCTCCTGTTACTCATGACAAGCTCTCCTCTCCACTGTCTAAATCCAACCTCACCACCTGTAGTCATGACCCACTGCCATCCCACCTCATCTCTGACTTTAGGGTATGCAGAATTAATACCAGAATGTAGCATTATGGATGAATGGAATCTCTAAGGAATGCTATCTCTCACCTGACCTCTCTTCCTCTGTCAATTACAGGTATGAATCTTTATGGGACTACATCACCCAGCAGTTTCTCCATTTGTATTGTGTTACCCCCTGCCCTTCTGCTTATATCTAATGGTATGAAACTTTATGGGACCAGAAGACACAGCACTTTCTCCATTTTCCCGGTTTAAATCTCCAGAGCATTGCCGGAAGTGTGGTGTACAGCCCCACTAGAGGGAGGCACCACATGACCCGGCTCCAGATGTCACACGCAGGGCACGGCACATAAAGATCGCGCCCTGCATGGAGCAGGAACAGACGCACGGACGCAGTCGAGGGAGGCCCACCCTCCCGCCCTTTATGATGATGGATAGCGGTTGGAATTAAGGGCTTTTAACTTGACGCGGTGAAAAGGGGGAGTTGGGAGGATGCGGAGACGGGTTCTTTGTTGTCACGGTGGCCTTTGAAGGCAGGTGATGTGGTCCTTGGAGGGGCTGAAGTAGGGGCCAGAGGAGTCATATTTGGGATGACTCCCTGGTATTGGCAAATGGGGTGTCTTGGTCTGGTGAAGTGGGGGCGGGCTCAGCAGGGTGGTATCCCTGTTGGCCCGGGATGTTGGCCGATGGATGCCACTAAATGTTGCATAAGGTACTTTTGAGCCGGGGGTGACGGCTGAGGGTAGTGATGCCTGGAGTTACAACTGTGGACCAGAACCAGGGGGTGACCTCCTAGGACCTTCAGCCCCATATTTTGGTAACCCAGTTATTGGGTGCATTGGTTCGAGTTTAAGGTGTGTCAGTTTTGGATGCACTGGGGAGTTGTATTTTTGATACAGAATTTAATGCAGTAACATATTTTATTGCTATGTTATTTAAGTTGTACTTTGTTTAATAAAACAGCTGCTGTGGCCAATTTTATCCACATTGTTATGTAATTATGTATCCTGTGTTATGTAATTGGGCTGAGGGGAAAGTGGGGAGGGCTCGGGGTGAAGAATGAGTTAGCAAAAAGCAGTGTTAGGGTCAATTTTGGGGTCAGGCGGTAGGCGATGCACAAAGTTCATGCTTTTCTGTCTATTTTGAATGGCATACACTTTTGTTATAATAACTTTATAGTCCGTCTCTATCTCCTACTGTGAAAAGAGGCCTAATTGTCTACCTTCTGTCACTTTTCACTCTCCTTTTGCTCACTAAACATCCTCCCCCCATCCTCACACTCCTCCTTTCACACCTGGTAATATGATGAAGGCTAGATTTTCTATTTAAACTGCACACTGGTCATTCATGACCAGGTCATTCAGTGCAATTCCATAAAGTGCCTGCAGAATTAATACCAGAATTGAAACCAGAAGTGAACCAAAGGGAAACAAGAACTTTCCCTGCTCCTCACTCACACCAGCACCCAATATGCACCTCTCTGCCACTATCATCACTGCCTCCATAATCATCAGACTCATTGTCTATCCTCAGACACCCACACTGGGCACCTTTCTAAAAAAAAAAAAAAACACACACAACTACCTTTTTCTCTATACCACACACCTCCTCACACTCTCCCTACTTCTCCTCGTTGCTGGGGACATCTCTCCAAATCCCAGGCCCCCTCAGCGCATCCCCACCGTGGTTTCACGCATCTCTTACAGACCAAGCAGCACACAGTTGATCAACCCCATAAACTTCAAACCCATCCCCCTCACCTCTGTTGTACTTATCCTCATGTCTGGAGCTCTCTGGAATGCCCGTTCTGTGTGCAACAAGCTTCTCTTCATCCATGACCTTTTCATCTCACGCAAACTATCCTTGGACTAACTGAAACCTGGCTGACACCTTCTGACACAACTTTCCCTGCTGCACTCTCTTATGGTAGGCTTCAGTTTTCCCACACCCCCTGCCCTGGCAGCAAACATTGCAGAGGTTTCAGCCTTCTTCTGTCAGATACCTGCTCCTTTGTCCCCACCCCACCTCTTTTAACATCCCCATTGATACACCCCACTCCACTACTAACAAACTCCTGTCACTCTCCTCTTCCTTCGGCCTCTCCCATTGGGCCTCTGGAGACACTCATAAAGATGTCACATAATCTCCAAAAAATTGGGAATCTCGCAAGAGAACAGAGAATGACTTTTGATCACTATATTTACTATTTGGCCATAGGTAAAGTTAAACTCTATCAGTTCTCTATCTGTAAAACACTAAAACATAACTTTTATTATGTAGAGCTCTTAACCTCTATACACACTATTTAAAAACCTGATTTCTAACCTCATCATTTAACCCTTTTTGCTTCTGAAAGAAGGAATAGCTCTTTTTTCTATTATCAAGTCTGGTGGAGCACCACCTATTAACAGGAAAGCCTTATATATGCAGCAAATTTTTACTCCAGAAAGGGGAACCCCAAAAACCTAATACTTGGGCAGTCGTCCCTAATCTCATGAACACAAAAAAAATTTAAGGCCCCCTTGTGACACCCCTGCAGCAGGTGACACTTGTAGACAGAGGTGAGAAATCACAATTTAAAACATCATATCTGACCTCCTCGACATGTTTCGCCAGCTAACCTGGCTTCATCAGGGTTAGAGGTCCGATCACATGTGGTCTACGCTCACTTCCTTTTATATCATGTTAGGTACACACCCTATTCAGGTGCTCACCAATTAGCCATCAGAGAATCCACATAAAACCCACTCCCCCTTCCGCTCTCCTGCACGCACACTAATAATATGTGCTGCTAAAGCTGCCACCATGCTCCCATAAACCAACAATCCTCAGACAAATTCGCCATCTCCATAACGGGCTTGCGCCCCATCTTACCGTGCTGCCCGTGCCAAAGCACTGCACCAACAGACACCTCAGCCCTAACTGTGATGGGCTTCCGTCTCATTTCTCTCATATTATTGCAACTGCGTGGCTCACCTAGAACGGACTGAGCAGAATAGGTGTTACATTCCACAGCACACTACCAGCTTTATAAACTCCTTTAAGCCCCTTCTCTTCCATGTCTAATATGCATTTTCTTGGAATATAAATTCCATTGTACTATACACTATTGTCATATTATCTTCCCATAAAGCACTTCTCCTATACATCTAATATACATATTCCTTTTAATAAAGCTGCAAGCCTTATTAAATACATGTTCCATTGTACTGTACGCTGTTGTCTCAGACTTTTTCCCATAAACCACTTCCTTTTTACATGTAATATTCATATTCATCTTAATAAAGCTGCAGGCTCTATGGTTAGCCCACCCTCTCTCCTGCAGTTTCACCTCACACCTTCCCCATTGAAGATTATCTCCTACAGGTCACGGCTAGCCACCCAATTCACCACGTCACAATGGGAGTATGCAAAAATATGGGAGCATGCAAAAATATTAGTATCTTCAAACTCTATTGCATCTGCATACCACTATACTCCATGTATTGTATTTAAAGTTAGCACAAACAATGCATGAGCAAAAACAATAAATCTATACATAGATAAATATATACAGGGAATAGGTATTTAATTCTACTCCCGGGCTGCATCTCGCCACAACAACGCGAGCGCACATACCACACGATTTAGCTGCCAACAGACCCTCCTGCACAGAAGCATATACATACATCCCAATTTGTTAAATAGAAACCATGGCCTCACGTGATCAATACCTATCATCATTACAAGACACAGGGAAAATGAGGGACAACGTAGAGGCAGAGGAGGGGGGTGGGGTGGTAGGAAAAAACATATGTGAACCCCGATGCTTCTATAGTCATATATTCAACTGTGCTATATCCACTGACCGTACTTAATCACATATATCATGTTTCTTCAAAAAATTATTATATAGGGAATCAGCAAGATTAAATAAATGCTGAAAATGAAAAGCCTTCATTTAGGCCTTTAAGTTTCAATGTATTGAGTTTGTATATCCATCTTGCCTCTTCCTGTAACAAAACTACATCCAGATCGCCCTTTCTTTCCCCTAGCTTTTTCACACAGATGCCCCAGAATTTAAGCACCTCTATTTCACCATTATGTACTTCCAAAATGTGTCTCGTTAGGGGGGTATCACCTCTAGTTTTAATAGTACTCAGATGTTTCGAGATCCGACGGCAAAACTCCTGTAAGTTTTTTCCCACATAGATCTTGGGGCAAGTACACATACCCCCCATAAATCACCCCTCTGGTTTTTCAGTTGATAAATTTGTCTTATCTCAAATCATCCCCTTATCAATCGGATTAACAAATTCTTTAGTTTTCCTATGAAGGGACAGAATGAACAGTTGCCCAGGGATAAAACCCCTACCCCGGGGGACTGGTAACCATGTTTTTTTTTCCTTCTCCCCCCAAAATTACTATGTACAAATTCATCCCTAAGATTTTTTTCTCTTCTATAAGTGACACTAGGGTATTTAGGAATCACCTCAGAGAATTCTGGATCTGCCCTCAAAATGTGCCAATGTCTTCTAAGTATGCCCCTCATTTCATTGGCTCTATCATCAAAGGTACTTATACAACAAATTAAAACGTTTTTTCTTTCTTCTTTTACTGATTAATTAAATGTCCTCTTTTCACTGGTCAAAGCCCTGTTAAACCCTTCCTCAAGCATTTTTTTGGATAACCCCTTGCCGAAAAGTGCCTTTAACTTTATACATTTTTTCATTAAAAGCCCTAAAGTGGGAAATCCTACGAGCCCTAGGAAAATTGGCCTAGGGAATCCCCTTTTTTTAGAAGGTGGATGCCACTAGAAAAATGTAACAAACTGTTGGTAGCCGTTATTTTTCCGAAATTATCTTTGTCTGATTCTGCTTATTTTCATCCAACATAATTTCAAGATCAAAAAATTAATTTTCTCCCGATGAATTTCAAACGTGAATTTCATCCCAATTTCATTATCATTGAGTATAGATACAAAATCCATGAATAATTTTTTCACTACCATCCCAAAAAATCAAAATATCATCAATAAAGCGCCCCCCAAAATAAAATCCGATCTGTGAATATTTCAAAGTGTTCAGAAAAAACAATAGCATCCTCCCACCTACCTAAAAATAAATTAGCAAAATTTGGCACAGACTGTGATGATAAAAGGTACCATCAAACAAAAAATAGCTATGTGTCAAAACAAAATCCAATAACTGTAAAACAAAATCATTGTGTTCCGTAAATTGTGTACCTCTTGTGTTCAAAAAATACTTGATTGCTTTCAGGCCCAGATTATGTCTGATGTTACTGTTTAGGGCTTCAACGTCTAAACTAGCAAGAAGTGTTTCTCAACTCACCACTAGATCGTTAATTCTCTCACAGTATCTTCTATCTTTCAGATATGAAGGAAGGCCATTGACAAAGGGGGATCAGTATTTCGATCAACATACGTGCTAGGGTCCTTGTGTTAAATTGTTTTCTAGAGACTATCGGTCTTCCTGGTATTGGCACAACCTCTTTATGCACTTTTGGTAATGCATAAAAGGTAGCAATAGAAGGATTCACATGTAGCTTAAATGTCGTCTCCTCCTCAGTAATTAATTTTTTCTCAATCCCAGATCCAAAACCCTTTTTAAATTTCCTTCAGATACTCATTGGTTGATCTTTTGGGAAACCTCTCATATGTTTCTGAATTCACCAAGTATTCTCTCAACCATCGCTCTATTGCACTTTTATTTAAGATGACAATATTAAACCCAAACCCCTTTCACTGGGTTTGATTACTATTTCCCTGTTAGATTGTAATTCTGCAATAGCTACTTCTTCCTCCTATTTTAAATTTAGAAAGATGGTTGTCGTCTGAGTGCTAGTTTCTTTATATCTTGCGTTACTACTTCCACAAACATATCCAATAAATTATATTGTGATACGAAAGGGGTATTCCTAGATTTTTGGTTTCAAATTTGTCAGGGGTATCTAGAATTATGGGGTCTCCTTCACCTTCAATCTGCAATTGTTCAAGATCACCCAATGTTTTTTCCTCTAGTTTCCTAAAGGTTTGTTCATCATTATTTTTCATTTTATGATATTTATGTAAAGCCAACCTTCTAGCAAACAGATTAATATCTTTTACCCATACAAGTTCATTAAATTTGGGCATGGTAGTGAACGTAAGACCATATGCCAACACCTGTTTTTGATTTTCCGCTAATCTATAAGAGGATAAATTAATCACTTGAAGTGCTCCATCCTTTGTTACTTCTGATAATTCCCCTTCTCTCGATCCCTCAAGAGAATCCTTGGTGGTTCTACAAAAAAGTGGATGCATTTGCGTTTTTGAATGCTCCTGAGATTGAGTTTGCATTGTGTTCATAATCTGTCCATTTCCTGCCACTAGTGGCATATTTGTATTGCCATTTGAAATAATTGCCTGTGCTCCCACACCATCGGCCACCACACCACAGGATGCAGAAGAGGACAATGTATTTGATCCCACTGGTCCTTCTCCTGATTGGCATCTCTGAGGATTCTGATCTTATATTGTTTGAGTAGAAGATTTTTTATGTGTATTCTCTGAGGTGATTCCTAAATACCCTAGTGTCACTTATAGAAGAGGGAAAAATCTTAGGGATGAATTTGTACATAGTCATTTTGAGGGAGATGGCAAAAAAACATGGTTACAGTCTCCGGTGGTAGTCTCATATCCCTGTGGCAACTGTTCATTCTGTCCATTCATATGGAAAAACCAAAAAATTTGTTAATCCCATTGATAAGAGAAGATTTGAGATAAAGACAATTTATCAACTGAAAAACCAGAGGGGTGATTTATGGGGCTTGTGTACTTGCCCCAAGATCTATGTGGGGAAAAAAAACATACAGGAGTTTTTGTCGTCGGGTCTTGAAACATCTGAGTACTATTAAAACTAGAGGTGATACCCCCCTAGCGAGACACATTTTGGAAGTACATAATGGTGAAATAGAGGTGCTTAAATTCCGGGGAATCTGTGTGAAAAAGCAAGGGGAAAGAAAGGGCGATCTGGATGTAGTCTTGTTACAGGAAGAGGCATGATGGATATACAAACTCAATACATTGAAACTTAAAGGCCTAAATGAAGGCTTTTCATTTTCAGCATTTATTTAAATCTGCTGATTCCCTATATAATATTTTTTGAAGAAACATGATATATGTGATTAAGTACGGTCAGTGGATATATCACAGTTGAAAATATGACTATAGAAGCATCGGGGTTCACATATGTTTTTTCCTACCACCCCACCCCCCTCCTCTGCCTCTACGTTGTCCCTCATTTTCCCTGTGTCTTGTAATGATGATAGGTATTGATCACGTGAGGCCACGGTTTCTATTTAACAAATTGGGATGTATGTATATTGCTTCTGTGCATGGAGGGGTCTGTTAGCAGCTGAATCGTGTGGTATGTGCGCTCGCGTTGTTGTGGCGAGATGCAGCCCGGGAGTAGATTACTACCTATTCATGTATATATTCATCTATGTATAGATTTATTGTTTCTGCTCGCTGCGTTGATTTTGTGCTAACTTTAAATACAATATATGGAGTATAGTGGTATGCAGATGCAATAGCGTTTGAAGATACTAATATTTTTGCATGCTCCCATATTTTTGCACACTCCCATTGTGACGTGGTGAATTGGGTGGCTAGCCGTGACCTGTAGGAGAGAATCTTCAATGGGGAAGGTGTGAGGTGAAACTGCTTCTAACCATAGAGCCTGCAGCTTTATTAAAATGAATATGAATATTACATGTAAAAGAGAAATGGTTTATGGAAATAGTCTGAGACAACAGCGTACAGTACAATGGAAAATGTATTTAATAAGGCTTGCAGCTTTATTAAAATGAATATGTATATTAGATATATAGGAGAAGTGCTTTATTGGAAGATATGACAATAGTGCACAGTACAATGGAATTTATATTCCCAATGAATATGCATATTAGACATGGAAGAGAAGGGGCTTATGGATTTTTTAAAGCTGGATGTGTTTGGGAAAAGTAACCCCTTTCGCTCAGCCCTTTTTTCTGGGTGAGCCACGCAGTTGCAAAATAGAGAGAAAGATCCTACCCCTACTACCCTACTCCCAACCTACCACCCCTCATGCTCCTTTGGTTTCCGGGGACTACCCCCCAACCCAGGGCCCCCCCAGCATTTTCCCCACCATAGTCCTGCCTCCCGAACAGATCCCCACTACAAATTCCCGGGCTAACCCCTTTCAACCAGATACACATCCCTCTGACCCCTGCCCCCCCCAAACTCTCCTTGGAGCCCCTGGAATGTGCGGTTGTATGTAAAAAAAATTCATACATACTGACTTGTTAATCTACGCAACCTACTCTTTCCCTTGGGCTGACTGAAACCCCGGCTGACCCCCCCTTTTACACAGTTCCCCGCGCACTCTCTTTAGCGGCCTCCCCAAATTACCCCACTCCTTTTCCCCGGTAACAACATGGGGGAGGCTCGCTCCTTTTGTCTGACACCTGCTCCTTTGCCCCGCTCCCCCCTCGCCTTCCCTCCACTCTTCTCCTTTGAATGCACTCTGTCCGCACTACCCCCCTCCGACTCCAAGTGGCTGTTGTTACCCACCGCCAGGCCCTGCCACTGCCTTTCTTTACCACTTTGCTTCCTGGTTCACACTTTTTTTCCACCGACATCCCCCACTACATCATGGGAGACTTTAAAATCCCAATCGACACCCCCCACTCTCCCAATGGACCTCAGGACCACTCACAAAGATGGACACACACTGGACCTCATCTTCACCCCCTCAGCCCCCTATCGACATCTCTAACCTCACCACACCCTATAACTGCCCCTGCATACCTTCACCACAATCTCCTCCCCACCTGCTCCTCCTGGGCTCATATCCATTACGACCCGCAGGAAATCAACAAACTCATCCTCACACACCTCTGACTCTCTAACACCATCTTTCAATATCTCCTCATTCAATGACCCGAGACGCTGCCACCACTTTCTTCAACCCTACAATCATCACCGCCCTTGACTCAGGCACTCCTCTCACACACAAGCAGAACCCAAAATAAACAGACAACCCTGGCACACAGACCTACCAAACACTGAGGCGAGCTTCCAGATTGCTGAACGCCGCTGAAGAAAACTCACTCCATAGATGACTTTGCCTAAACAAACACTCACTGCAGACATTAAGTCGCACTCGCCTCAGCCAAACAGAACTATTTCACCACTATCATATCCTCCCTGTCCCACAACCCAACAATTATTCAAAACCTCAACTCCTCATCTCCGTCCACCAACCCTCTTCCCCCATCCCTCCTTTCCAGCAGATGACTTTGCATTACACTTCCTCCAGAAGATCAACCTCATCATCAGAAAGCTTCCAGCCCGCAGTCCCCACTCCCCACCCCCCCCTTAACCCTTGCAACCTGCTTCTTCCCCCTTAACTTCTTCCCCACCTCACTCAAGACCAGCTCTCCTCCTTACTGTCCAAATCAACCTCACTACCTGTCGACGTGACCCACTGCCATCCCACCTCATCCGACCTCAGTGCTCTATCATCCTCACACTCACCCATCTCTTCAACCGTATCAATAACCTCTGGCATCTTCCCTTCTGCCTTTAAACATGCTAACTATCACTCCCAATCCTAAAAAAAACAACCCTAGACCCCTCTTCTCTGTCCAACTATCTCCCCATCTCACTGCACCCTTTTGCTTCCGAAACTCTTCGAGCAAGCACTCTATCCTTCAGCTGTCCTCCACCTCCTCTTCCAACTCTCTTCTTGACCCACTACAATCTGGTTTATCGACCCCACCACTCAACCGAAACTGCCCTAACCAAAGTCACTAATGAGCTAGTAACTGCAAAAGCCTCATGCCACTACTCTGTGCTCCCTCCTCTTGGACCTGTCCTCTGCTTTGACACTGTCGACCTATTCCCTCCTGCTACCAATCCTCTCCTCACTCGGCATCACGACTTGCTTCATTCTGTATCCCTCGTACCTCACAGATCGACTTTTTAGCGTCTCTCTTTCTCGCTCCACTCCTCCCTCCGGCCACTCTCTGTTGGTGTCCCCACAAGGTAGTCCTGGGTCCACTACTCTTCTCTATCTACACCCTTGGCCTCGTCAGCTCATAGCCTCACATGCTTTCATTACCACCTGTATGCTGAAGGATACCCAACTCTACATCTCTGGCCCAGATGTCACTTCTCTACTCTCCCGGATCCCTGACTGGACTGTCCTCCATTTCCTCCTCTTCTCATCACGTCTCCTAAAACCTAAATGTGGAGAAAACAGAAACTCTACATCTTTCCCACCACCAACTCTACCCCTCCCCTGACCTCTCTATTACAGTCAACGTTTCCCACAAGTCCGCTTTCTTGGGGTAAACCTAGACTCTGCTTAATCTTCAAACACACATCCACAACCTCACTCTGCCTGCCGCCTCCACCTGAAAAACATTCTCTCGCATCCGCTCATTCCTCTGCTATGACACTACAAAAATGCTGGTCCATGCCCTTGTCCATCTCCCGCCTAGACTACTTCAACATCCTTCTCAGTGGCCTCCCAGCAAGCACCCTCGCTCCCCTCCAATCCATCCTTAACTCTGATGTCCCGTCTAACACCGCTCTCCTCGCTACTCCTCTGCTCTCCCCTCAGCCAATCCCTTCAACTGGCTTCCCCATTGCCCATCGAATTCATTTCAAGCTACTAACAGACCTACAAGGTCTCCCATGACCTCTCCCCCCATACAACTCTGCCCTAATTTTTCCAAAATCTCCCCCCACGCACTCTCCGCTCCTCATAGGACCTTCTCCTCTGCTCTCCCCTTATCAGCACCCTCACACAACCGTCTCCAAGACTACTCCCGTGCCTCACCCACACTCTGGCACTCACTTCCCCAACACCTCATACTCTCCCTCCACATTCACCAGCTATCAAACGCAACCTGAAAACCCATTTCTCAGCTTGCCTATAACCTTCACATAACTTGATCACTACTTCCTCCACAGACTTGTCTGCCCCTCACCTCCTGACTCATTCCCACCTCCTTGTAGATTGGTAAGCCCTCGCGGGTAGTCCTCTCTCCCTCTGTCACTGCCATTGTCATGTATCCCTTATCCCTGTACTCGTTATGACTTATGTAGGTGTATGTAACCCCATCTAATGTACAGCACCATGAAATCAATGGCGCTTTAAAATAATAATAATAATAATAATAATAATAATAATAATAATAATAATGGAAGCCCATCACAGTTAGGGCTGAGGTGTCTGTTGGTGCAGTGCGTTGGCGCGGGCAGTACGGTAAGATGGGGCGCAAGCCTTTAGCTTTAGCAGCACATATTAGAGTGTGCTTGCAGAGAGCGGAGGGGGAGATGGATTATGTGGATTCCCCTCTGATGGCTAATAGGTGAGCACCTGAAGGTGTGTACCTAACATGATATTAAAGAAGTGATCTAGACCACATGTGATCGGACCTCTAACCCCTCATGAAGCCAAGTTAGCTGCGAAACATGTCCGGGGAGGTCCAGATATGACTTTTAAATTGTGATTTCACACCTCTGTCAACAAGTGTCACCTGCTGAAGGTGTCACAAGGGGCCTTATTTGTTTGTATCATGAGATTAGGGACGACTGCCCAAGTAGTAGCTTGGGATCCCTTACTGGAGCTAGTAATTTGACAGCATAATATCAGGCTTTCCTGTTAATAGTTGGTGTCCACCAGACTTGATAAATAGAAAAGGAGCTATCCTTCCTTTCCAGAAAGCAAAAAGGGTTAAAAAGATGAGGTTAGAAATCAGGTTTTTAAGTAGTGTGTAATAGAAGGTTAAGAGTTAGAATATAAAAGTTATGTTTTATTAGTGTTTTTACAGATAGAGAACTGATAGAGTTTAAGTTTGCCTATGGCAAAATAGTAAATATAATACTCATAAAGATGGACACACCCTGGACCTCATCTTCACCCACCTCTGCCCCCTATCTAAGCCCTCAAACTCTCCTTTCCCTTTCTCTGACCACAATTTGCTACCTTCTCCTTCATCTCCATTTCACCTGCCCCTCCTGCACCAAATCTAGTACACCCACGCAGGAACCTACAAAACCTCAGCCCTCGCACTTTCTTGCTCCCCTCTCTACCATATCCTCATTTGCTGACCCAGACCCAGCCACCACTTTCTGCAACATCACAATCACCTCCACTCTTGACACAGCCACCCATCTCACACACAACAGAACCCGCAAAATCAACGGACAACCTGCACACAGACAGCAACCAACATCTGAGCGAGCTTCCAGAATTGCCAAACTCCGCTGGAAGAAAACCCGCTCCACCGCTGACTACCACCTAACAAACAATCACTACATAAATTTAAATCAAGCACTCACCCTCAGCCAACAGGACTACTTCACCACTATCATCTCCTCCCTGTCTCACACCCCAGACAACCCTTTTAACACTTTCAACTCTCCCTGCGTCACCAGCACCTCCTCCCCCATCTCTCCTCTCAGCAGATGATTTTGCCACTCACTTCCAAAATAAATAACATCACATCAGACAAAGCTTCAATCCCCACAGTCCCCCTCTACCTACCTCTACACCTGGCATGATTCCCACAGCCCACTCTACACCTGCCCATCACTTTCCCCCCTATCTTGCTTCTCTCCTGTCACTCATGACAAGCTCTCCTCTCTACTGTTCAAATCCAACCTCACCACCTGTAGTCTTTACACACTGCTATCCCACCTCATCCCTGACCTTTTTGCTGTTATCATCACAGCCCTCACCCATCTCTTCAATCTATCATTTACCTCTGGTATATTCTATTCCTCCTTTAAACACGCTACCATCACCCCTATCCTTAAGAAACCATCTCTTGACCCCTCCTCTCTGTCCAACTATCGCCCCATCTCATTGTTTCCATTCACCTCTAAGCTCCTTGAACAGCATGTCCATCTTCAACTGTCCTCCCATCTCTCCACCAACTCTCTCCTTGACCCATTGCAATCTTGTTTCCGACCCCAACACTCTATTGAACCGAGCCCATAACCAAAGTCACCAACGACCCTGGTTAACAGCAAAGCCTCACGTCACTACTCTATCCTTCTCCTCCTAGACCTGTCCTCTGCCTTTTACATTGTCGAACTCTCTGCAACAAATCCTCTCCTCCCTCGGCATCACGGACTTGGCCATTTCCTGGTTCTCCTGGTTCTCCTCGTACTTCACCGATAGAACATTCAGCATCTCTCGCACCACCTCCTCCTCTCGCCTGCTCTCTGTTGGTGTCCCTCTGGGGTCAGTCCTGGGCCCAATACTCTTCTCTATCTACACCCTTGGCCTGGGTCAGCTTATTGCATCACATGGTTTTCATTACCACTTGTATGCTGATGACACCCAACTCTACAGCTCCAGCCTAGATGTCACCACTCTACTCTTCTGGATCCCTAACTGTCTTTCATCCATATCCACCGCCTTCTCCCGCCTCCTAAAATTAAACGTGGAGAAAACAGAATTTATCATCTTCCCACCATCCCACTCTATCCCTTCATCTGATCTATCATTGTCAACGGCTATACTCTCTCACCATCTCCACAAGTCTGCTGCCTTGGGATAACCTTTGACTCCAAGGTGTCCTTCAATCTGCAAATCCAAAACCTTGCCTCTGCATTCTGTCTCCAAAAGAAAAATATCTCCCGAATCCGATCATTCCTTAATTTTGATAGCACAAAAATGCTTGTCCATGCCCTTGTCATTTCCCGCCTAGACTACTGCAACATTCTCTGTGGCCTCCCGTCTAGCGCCCTCGCTCCCCTCCAAACCATCCTTAACTCTGCTGCCCATCTGATTCACCTCTCTCCTTGCAACTCCTCTGCCTCTCCCCTCAGACAATCCCTTCACTGGCTATCCATTGCCCAGTGAATCCAGTTCAAGCTAGCAACCTTGACCTACAAGGCTCTCCATAACCTCTCCCCTCCATACATCTCTGCCTTAGTCTCTAGATACCTCCCCTAATGCAATCTCCGCTCCTCACAGGACCTTCTTCTCAGCTCTCCACTTATAAGCTCTTCACATAACCATCTCCAAGATTTCTTGCGTGCTTCCCCCACACTCTGGAACTCACTGCCTCAACATCTCCGACTCTATACCACTCTCACTAGCCTCAAATGTAACCTGGCAACCTACCTCTTCAGGATTGCCTATGACCAACTTTAACAGTGTTGCACTACTCCACCCCACAAACATGTCTGCCCCTCACCTTCTGTCTCTTCCCTCCTTCCCTGTAGATTGTAAGCCCTCATGGGCAGGGCCCTCTCTCTCTGTACCAGTTGTTAGTCACTTATTGTCACTTTGTAATCGTTTAACCAATGTTATTTATGTACCCGCCTCAAGTGTACAGCGCCCTGGGATCAAGGGAGCTCTAAAATAATTATTAATAATAATAATAATAATAATAACAAAATATTATGAGTGTGGTGTGACACGCCTCCATAACACCCCCAGAACGCCCCCAAAACGCCCCCTCATGTTAGGCGTATAAGAAAGTGTCAAGTTTTACACACAATGGCCCTAACACATTCATTATGCGCATAAGACTTTGTAGACTGCCCACTTACTCCAGAAAAGGGTAAAAAACCCGATCACACGTCTCCCTTAGTCTGTGAAAAAAGTGAAAAACACGACTTTAGAGCTCAAGCATATCAAAATAAATATAAAACTAAAGCATGATCCAGAATGAGTGTCTGTGGAGAAAGTCACGATGCCTGCAGACTTTCTCCACTACAAATTCATGCTCCGGACTTACCACACTGTCGTTCACTGCACCAAACAGGATTATTTCACCTTGCTCTTCTCAACATCACACAACAAACCAAAACGCCTGTTTGACACTTTCCACTCCCTCCTCAGGCCTAAAGCTCAGGCCCCGGTCACTGACCTCTGTGCTGATGACCTGGCCACTCACTTCAAAGATAAAATTGACAGTATCTGGCAGAACATCATATCTCAATCCCCAACTACCACCCTCCCCGCACGTCCTCTAGTCTGCTCTCAGCCTTTGACCCGACGACTGAGGAAGAAGTACCCAGGCCTCTCTTGTCTGCTCACCCAACCACCTGCTCTAGTGACCTCATTCCCTCTCACCTTGTCCAGTCTATTTCTCTGGCTGACCTCTCTCACCTAACTACAATCTTCAACCTCTCTCTCTCCACCGGGATCTTTCCATATTTGTTTAAACACGCTTTACTAAAAAAGCCCACTCTGGATCCATCCTGCACTGCTAATTACCGACCAGTCTCTAAACTTCCCTTTATTTCCAAACTTCTAGAACACTTGATCTACTCTCGCCTAACACATTACCTCTCTGCTAACTCTCTTATCGACCCTCTGCAATCCATTTTTGGCACTTTACACTCTTCAGAAACTGCTCTATCTAAAGTCTCAAAGAACCTCCTCACAGCTAAATCTGAGGGCAAATACTTGTTGTTGCTTCTTCTGGATCTTTCTTCAGTGTTTGACACTGTTGATCACCATCTTCTCCTCAGCATACTCAGTGCCATTGGCATCCAGGACACCGCTCTCTCTTGGTTCTCATCCTACTTCTCTGATTGCTCTTTCAGTGTCTCATTTGCAGGTTCTACTTCTCCTCTCCCTCTTGCTGTTGGGATTCCTCAGGGATCGATTCTTAGTCCTCTCCTCTTTTCAATATACACAACCCCCATTGGCCAAACCATCAGCAAATTTGGTTTCCAGTACCACCTCTATGCTGATGATTCTCAACTAGAGATGGGCGAATTTCCCAAAATTCGTTTCGTTCACTTCGCCGAATTTCTCGGCAAAAAATAACTTCGTTCCGAATTACTTTGGCACGAATCACGTTAAAAAACAACTATTTCCAGGCTGCACAGAGCCTGCATGGTGCTGTAGAACGTTGTGCCATGCTTAAATATGCAGAGGGAGCTTGGTTTGGTCTTCATACAATGTTGTGTTTTAGTATGACACGCACATGACTGCCGCCGCTCTTAGAATCGCTTCACTATAAAATTCCCTGGGCACTTAAGAGGGCAAAACTGACTAAAAAACTGAAGCGGGAATGTAGCCTGATAAAGTCATGGCAGCGACAGCTGGAAAAAAACAAGCTGAGGGCTCAGGTGGCAACATCAGTGACAGAGTGTGGAGGTGACGGCGGCAGCCACAGCAGCATGAGGTAAGACAGTGGCACAATGACATTCCGGAGGTGGCAAAAACAGGAATAGGTCACAGAGTGGCATAATGACACAGTGTGGAGGTCACGGCAGCAGCAGCATGAGGTCAGACAGTGGCACAATGACAGAGTGTGTAGGTCACGGCATCAGCCACAGCAGCAGCATGAGGTCAGACAGTGGCACAATGACACAGTGTGTAGGGCGCGGCACAGCATGAGGTCAGGCAGTGGGACAATGACATTCTGGAGGTGGCAAAAACAGGAGTAGGCCACAGAGTGGGACAATGACACAGTGTGTAGGTCACGGCATCAGCGACAGCAGCAGCATGAGGTCAGACAGTAGCACTATGACACAGTGTGTAGGTCACAGCAGAAGCCACAGCTGCAGCATGAGGTCAGACAGTGTCACAATCACATTCATGGTAGGTGGCAAAAACAGGTAGCATGAGGAGACAGTGGACATGACACAGTGTATAGGTCACGGCAGCAGCCACAGAGCAGCATGAGGTCAGACAGTGGCATAATCACATTCTGGAGGTGGCAAAAACAGAGTAGGCCACAGAGTGGGACAATGACACAGTGTGGAGGTCACGGCAGCAGCAACAGGAGCAGCATAGGTAACAGTGCACAATGACAAGTTGTAGGTACAGCAGCAGCACTGAGTAGCAGTGCACATGTCATTGGAGGTGGCAAAAACAGGAGTAGGCCACAGAGTGGGACAATGACACAGTGTGTAGGTCACGGCAGCAGCCACAGGAGCAGCATGAGGTCAGACAGTGGCACAATCACATTCTGGAGGTGGCAAAAACAGGAGTAGGCCACAATGACACAGTGTGTAGGTCACGGCAGCAGCCACAGGAGCAGCATGAGGTCAGACAGTGGCACAATCACATTCTGGAGGTGGCAAAAACAGGAGTAGGCCACAGAGTGGGACAATGACACAGTGTGTAGGTCACGGCAGCAGCCACAGGAGCAGCATGAGGTCAGACAGTGGCACAATGACACAGTGTGTAGGTCACGGCAGCAGCAGCATGAGGTCAGGCAGTGGCACAATGACATTCTGGAGGTGGCAAAAACAGGAGTAGGCCACAGAGTGGGACAATGACACAGTGTGTAGGTCACGGCAGCAGCAGCATGAGGTCAGACAGTGGCACAATGACACAGTGTGGAGGTCACGGCAGCAGCCACAGCAGCAGCATGAGGTCAGATAGGGGCACAAAGACATTCTGGAGATGGAAAAAACAGGAGTAGGCCAAAAAAGGGGGGGGGAAATTTTAACACCCAAAAAAGGGGGGTGGGGGGGGGTTTAAAGGGGGAAAAGGGCCCCCCGGGGGGGGGGGAAAAAAAGTTGAGGTAAAAGGAAAGTGGAAAATTGAAAGGGGGTTTTTATTTTTTAAAGGGGGAAAGGAGAAATGAGTAAGGAAGTGGCACAATGACATTTTTGGAGGGGGGAAAAAACAGGATTTACCCCAAACGGAGGGGGGAACAAAAAACAAAGTGTGGAGGCCACGGCACAGCCACAGCAGAGCATGAGGCCCGGACATTTGGCAAAAAGACACAGTTTTAGGGGGGGGAAATACCAGTCTCGGGAAATAGTTTGTTGGCGGAAGGAGAAACTGCCCAAGCATTTGGGGGAAATCGGGCGGGTGGGGGGGCATCAAAATAGTGGCAAAGGCATTATTTTGGGAACCCAGACTCATTTCTCCCCATTTTTGGGTTTAAAAGGCTTTTCATGGCAAATGTAGTCTGACCTTAAAGCTTTTGGTGGGGAAAATTTCCCCGGCCCCAATCCACCCCTGTTTCATTTTGAAAAAAAGGTCATCTTTCCCCACATTTCCCTTTGACAAGCGGGTTTTCCCCTTTGGGGCTAAGGGATGCCCCCCCCGCACAAAAACACCCGCTCTAAAGGCCCACTACTGGCCGGGCGGGAACAGCTTCTCCACTGAAAACCCTGGGCAAGTTCAGCCCCACATCCAGTTTGGCTGCCCAGTAGTCCCCAATTCATTCTAACTGGGGGGGCCCGGGAGTGTTTGTCCAAGTGGGCCCACCACCCTTTTTGGTTTCAGGGACGCCCCCGGGTCCCTGCGGGGCTGTTTGGCGACAACCCTCCTCACAAGGCGGTGAAGGAAGCTGCTCATCATGACTCCAAAATTTAAATTTTAACTGTTTAAAGGAGCGGTTACTCCCCTTCAAACCCCACCCAAACCTTTCCCCCCCAGAAACCCCGGGGCAGTATTAAAATGACCCCCGAGAAACCCCCCCGGCCCAAAACCTGTCAGAGGAGGGGACGATCCCCGCATAAAGGCAGCGGCCAACTGATTACGGGGGAATTTCCCTATAGAATTTGAGATTGCCCCTCCCTCCCAATATCGGGGAAAAAAAGGCTCCCATTTTGGACTGGTAGCAAAAGGGCCCCAAAAGAAAGGAGACCAAATCACCCCCTCTGCCGATGCTGACTATTCGGCAGTCACAAGCCAGGAAAAAATAAGCTGAAAGGGGGCCAACTGCACAAGTGACTCCGAGGGGCTCCTCCTCCATTTCCACTGAAATATCCCAAAGGTGTTGGGGCACCCTGCCCTTCTTCCCCCTCTCCTTTTTCCCACCTCCTCCAGCTGCTCCTGCCCCCCCTCTTTTTTTCACCGGGGTTTAAAAAAATCCCCTCATTTAAACCAGACAATGCTTCTGCTCCCAATGTCCCCCTTCTCCTCCCCCCATTTCAGTCCCCCCGGCCCTCATGGGGGCCGTGAATTTTAAGTCCCCAGTCTCCACCCCCTGCCCAGACATATTTTCAGCATCTTTTTCCAGGACAGGGAAGCAAGTGGAATAAACGTTAACATCCCGTACCCTTTGGCGACTGAAAAAAAACGTCCCCCCTTTCCTTTCCCAAAAGGCCTCATAAAGGGGCGGGTTGTCACGAAATGACTGCCCACTGGCTGACATCAAAGTTCCCAAAGGGATACTCTGTCTGCCGGGAAATTCAAAAAAAAATCGTTAATGTCCTTTCTCTGTTCATAAAGCCCGGCCCAAAAATGTGGGGGCGGGAAATTTCCAACGGGTGGAAACATCGCATAACAAGTGTTTTTGGGAGGCCTTTCGCCGTTTTGCAACTCGAGGAGGGTGTTCCGGGGCTTTGAGGGAAATGGAAAAAGGGTGCTTTCACATTTTTTCCGGGCCAAATTTTCAGAATCTGTTTAAAAATTGGGGGAAAGAACTTCGGGAACCCCTTTTCACACCAGAAGGGGCAATGCCCCATGCGGGGCCATGGCCCCTCCCTCCCCCTTGGGCAGCGGGGACACCATTTTCCCCCCCTTTGGGCCCAACACCATGGCCCCCGGTTTTTGCATTTTGGCGGGGAAAAAAGCCAACATGGGATTTCTTGCTGCTTTGACTGGAGCGTTCCTCCCCTGTGTGCCCTTCTTTTCCCCCGAGGCAAGCCGGGTTGTCAACGGCGTGACACCGCTGGGGCCCTACACTTGGGGGTTTGATGGAGCAGTACTTGTGGAGGTGAATGGTGGGGTGGGGGGGAGGAGGAGGAGGCGGACATTGGCCGGGAAACAGCAGTTTGCCAACGTGGGGGAAAAAATGGGCTCTCCTGTCCATTTTTGATGGTGTGCCGGGGCCCGGAACACTTTCCCACCCAGTGGGCCCAAAAAAAAAGGACATGTACGGGCCCTGCCCCTTTATTTACAGTTTCCAACGTCCCGCTGCCGTGCACCTTTGGAACAAACCGATAGCTTAAGGACTGGCCCACCTTCTTTCTACATATTTTATGAAAGTGCTTTTATTTCCCTTTTTTGGAAAAAAATAACGTTTGGGAAAACTCTCCATCTGGGTGGGCAAAAACCATTATTTCTCTAAAAAGGGGTGCAGAAGCCCAAAACCTTTTGGAAAAGGGGAGGGACTGCATACCAAAAAATTTGGGGATAGGAGCCCCGGCACCCGCTGCCCCTTAGGTTTGGTTTGACGCATCCCTGTTGCCCCTCTTTGCAATCCCCCTCGCTGAACAACTGTTTGGCGCCAGGGTTTAAACGAGGAGCGGGAGCATTTTGGACTGGGAGTTTGAATTTTTTAAAAAGAGAAACAGCTCCTTCTGCAATTGGTGGACCTTGTATTTGGCTGCAATGGCCGCTTACCACTTGGCGTTTGCTGCTTTTGTTTGTTCCCTGGCAGGGGGCAAGGGAACCCCACATCTTGAGCCAGTTTCTCCCCGGGCCCCCGGGAGGGTGAACGCTAAAAATTTTTGGGATTACCAGGCCGTGGTCCCAAACTTTAAGCCCCCCGGGCCCACGCCCCACTTTCGCTTACAATTCTACATATCCCCCTATTGGGGAAACCTGGGGGTTTTTCTTAGCAAAGAACTCCCACACCGCCGATTATCGGATTTTACCCCCAACGGCCGGGCAACTGAGTGACATTTGCCGCCCTCCCCTCGCTGGGGCCAAGGACCGCACATTCTTGGCCCGGGCGAAGCGGGTTTTTTTTCCCCCCTTTGGCCCCGTTTGGGCTCCCGACCCCCCCCCCCCCCCCCCCCCACACTGCTGCTATCCTCCCTGCCCACGGCCAAAACGCCCCCATTTGGGCGGGCTTGCGCTGCTACCCCGACGCCAACTGCCCCCCTTTTTCTCCTGACAAAAAAATGAACCCCTTGCCTAAACCCAGCCCCAAGGGGCGGTCGGCTACATAAATCCCCCTATTTTTTGTTTCCATCGTCACTCCCTGCCTCAAAACCGGGTTTTGGTATGCAGACCCTGACCCCTCACAACATGACCTCCCTTTCCAAACTTTCAAAAACTAAAACTTTGCCCCTATTTCAAGAAGCGGGGAAAATATTGGCCCCATTTCTTCCTGCCAAGTACTGCGACTGCCCTCCCTAAAATTTGGGTTTCATCCCCCCTCTATTTTAGGGGCGCGGGAAGCCCAACCACAAAATAAAATATCTGGTAAAGGGGGAACCGGGAGGGAAACCAGAGGGGGGTTTGGGGACCGGTGAGGGCCGCTGACCAGTTTCCCGGGGCCCCAATCCAACAAAGGGTTGTGTCTAAACTTTCCCCCACCGACCTTGGCGGGGGTTGGGTCAGATGCATCGGGAGGAATGTTCACCTAGTAAACCCAAATTTTAAAACCAGGGTCTAAAACAACACAGGGCCCCCTAGATGCCCAGCGGGCAGTTTTTGGCCTCACCGGTGCCCCCTGCTGCGACTTCCCCCTTTGGGCTGGGGCTGCGACCGGGCTGAAATGTTTGTGCCTCTCCCACTCGCAGGAAAAAGAGCCTCCCCTCATCGGGACATACTTTTGTTTCTAAAAATTGAACCGGGAACACTTTTAGATGAAGATACTGTATATGAAAAAAAACACCCCCGGGATTTGACCCAAAAATGAAACCCCACTAAAAGTTTGGGTTTAACCCCTTGATATTTTTTGGGCGCTCCACAAAGGGGGCAAAAAAAATTTTGACTTGAATTGCCCGTTTAAAAACCCCCCCCCTTTGTAATTTTACTGAATATAAAAGCAAAAAAGGCAAAAATTAACCTTCGGATATAAATTTTAATTTGCAACAGGTTTTTCCCTTTTGTGTCTGTGAAAAACAAAGTTTTTTACTGAGTACAACGCGAAAAAACGTTTAAATTTAAACCCCCTTGATGTAAAATTGGCGCAAAAGTTTTGAGAAAGCCAGAAACTACACCTTGAAGCTTTGTTTAAATTGCGTTTTTTCTACGCTACCAACAAGAAAAAAAATTTTTAATTAAAACCTTTCCTTGGGGAATTATGCTCCCCGGAAAAAATTGTTTTTTTTCGCGGGAAAAAGACGCCCTATTTTTTTTTCACCACAGCAAAAAAACCCAACGTTTAAAATTTAACCCCTGGATGTAAATTGCGCAAAAAAAATTGAGAAAACCCGAAACTACTACCTTTGTAGCTGTTAAAATTGCGTGTTTTCTACGCTACACAACCAGAAAAAAATTTTGCTTTAAACCCTTTCGCTTGTGATTTTTATCCCTACGGGAAAATTGTTTTTTTTGGGCGGTGAAAAAGAGGGCTTTTTGGATCACAACAGCAGCAGAAAAACCCTTTAAATTTAAACCCCCCCTGGTGTAAATTGCCAAAAGAATTGACACCGGGAAAACACTAGCTTTGTAGCGGGGTTAAAAATTGCTTTTTTCCCTACCTACCCCAACAAGAAAAAAAATTGAAATTTTAACCCTTCGCTTTTGAATTAGCTAAAAGGAAAATTGATTTTTTGGGGGGTAAAAAAAGACGGTTTTTTTGGGATTCACAACACCCACCCAGAACAACGCTTAAATTTAACCCCCCGGGATGAAAATTTTCGCAAAAAAAATTTGGGAGCACCCGGAAAACTATTTACTTTTTTAGCGGTTACAATTGCCTTTTTTTCTACGCTACAAAACAAGAGAAAAAATTGAAAAAACCCTTCGTTTGTGAATTAGGGCCTACAGAAAATTTTTAATTTTTTTTGGCGGAAAAAAGACGGTTTCTTGGAGTCCAACACAGCGAACAATGCTTAATTAACCCTGGATGAAAATTTTGCCGCAAAAAAAATTTACCCGCTGGGAAACTACTATTTTGAGCGTGTTACAATTGCGTGTTTTCAAACGTTTAACACAACAAGAAAAAAAAATTAAAAATTTTAACCTTCGCTTTGAATTATGTTTACAAAAATTGTTTTTTTTGGCGGGAAAAAGAGGGGTTTTTTTGGGAGCCCAAAGCAGCAGAAAAACCCTTTAATTAACCCCTGGATGAAAATTCCCCAAAAAAAAATTTGAGCAGCCAGAAACAAATAGCTTTTTAGCTTGTTACAATTGCTTTTTACAAACGCTACACAAAAAGGAAAAAAATTTTGTAATTAACCTTCGTTTGTGAATTATGCTACGGGAAAAATTGGGTTTTTTTTTGGGCGGGAAAAAAGACGGGGAAATTTTGGTCACCACAGCAAAAAAAAACCCTTTAAATTTAAAACCCCGGGATTTAAATTGCCAAAAGAATTGAGCACCCGGGGAAACAACGGGCTTTTTTACTTTAAACAATTGCGTGTTTTCTACCCCTACACCAAGAAAAAAAATTGAAATTTAACCTTCCTTGTAAATTTATGCTACAAAAAAATTTGAAATTTTTTGGGGGTAAAAAAAGACGCCCCTATTTTTGTCCCCAAACAGCACAAAAAAAACCCGTTTAATTAACCCCTGGATTTTAAATTGGGCAAAAAAATAGCAGCCGTAAACTACTAGTTTTGGGAAAAGCGTGTTCAATTGCGTGTTTTCTACCCAAACCCAACAAGAGAAAAATTTTTAATTAACCCTTTTCGCTTTGAATTATGCTAAAAGGGAAAATTTTTTTTTGGCGTTGAAAAAGAGGGTTTTTTTGGGGGTCACAGCAGCACAAAAAAACGCTTAATAACCCCTGAAAGGGAAAATTTGCCCCAAAAAATTTTGACAGCCGGGAAACTACTAGCTTTGGAAGCGGTTAAAAATTCCCATGTTTTCTACCTACACAAAAAGGAGAAAAAATTGAAAATTAAACCCTTCGTTTGGGGAATTATCTACAAAAATTTTATTTTTTGGCGGTAAAAAGGGAACGGTTTTTTTGGATCACAACAGCAGCAGAACAACGTTTAAATTTAAAACCCCCTTTGGAGTAAATTGCGCAAAAAAAAATTTAGCAGCCGAAACTACTATTTTTGTAGCGGGGTTAAAATTTGCGTTTTTCTACGCAACACAACAAGAGAATAAATTGTAATTAACCTTCGCTTTGAATTTTTCTACGGGAAAAATGTATTTTTGGCGGTGAAAAAGAGGGTTCAAAATTTTTTGTAAACCAAAAGCACAAAAACAACTTTTTAATTAACCCCTGGTTTGTAAATTGCGCAAAAGAATTGAGCACCAAAATAAAAGTGGTATTTTTATTATAAAAACCTGTTTTTTTTTAAAAAGAATAAAAACATGAATTTGTTTAGAAAACCCTTTGGAAAATCAATTTTCGTGAGCAGATACATTTAAAATGTAAAATTCCCCGCTGCAGTGGACCACCCCGGACTTCAGATCCAATACCCCAAAAAAACAATATAAACATTAAAGAAGCAGTCCCCTTAAAGAAAAGCTTAAAACCCCCCACAAAAATTGCTGTAAAAAAAATAAATTCCCTTCAGAAACAATCACCACGGCAGCCCCCTTCCCGGGACAGTACGGGGAATGGGGTTTTAGCCCCCCAGCTTCGGGGCCCCGGACTTTTTAAAGGGGCGGTGACCCCACTGAATCCCGTTTGGTTTTTTCTTTTTTGGCTTAAACTCTGCACATGTAAATCATGCAAACCCTTCTTCCCCAAGGGGTGTTTTGCCATGAAGCGGAAATTTGCTCGCAGCCTTTTTAAACAACAAAAGCCCCACTTCTTTTCACCCGAAGCCCCCCAAACTTTAAATTTCGTTAAAAACGATTCGCCCATC
The DNA here is from genome assembly GCA_025379985.1 of Phyllomedusa bahiana. Classification (NCBI taxonomy): domain Eukaryota; kingdom Metazoa; phylum Chordata; class Amphibia; order Anura; family Hylidae; genus Phyllomedusa; species Phyllomedusa bahiana. Next base: position 6,070 of record JAODAL010034158.1, on the reverse strand, counting down.
CTCTATTTTTCAACTATCCCACCTTTTCCCCCGAGACTCACTCCTGCTCTCCTACAAAACCCCAGTTAATGTCGCCCCTTTCGTCATCATTTCCTCTCTGTACTTAAACAAAGCCTACAAAAAACTGAACTTCTTGTTTTTTCCGCCATCTACAAACCCAAAACCCCTATCTTCTTTTTCTGTTTCGTGGGGTGGTCCCACCAAACCCTTTTGGGCCCAAGAAAGCCCGTTTGTCTTGGGTTATACTTAACCGATCTGCCCTTTTCACTTCCTATATCCAATCCCTCGCCGTTCCCAATCACCAAAAACCCTCATGAACATCTCCAGAACCCCATACTTTTCTAAACTGGGAAACAATCCATATATTTTATTGTTGCTCTTATTCTTTCTCTTTTTTTACTACTGTAACTCCCTGCTTATTGGTCTCCCTCTCTCTAAACTCTCCCCTCGCCAATCTGTCCTGAATGCCGCAGCCAGGCTCATCTTTCTTTCCAGCCACTATACTGATGTCCCTGTGTCAGTCACTGCACTGGTTGCCCATTTAGTACAGGATACAATATAAACTCATCATTCTAACCCATACAGCTCTCCACAGCGCTGCACCCCTCTTCATCTCTGTCTACCACCCTACCCACTCTCTCCGCTCTGCTGCTGATATAAAACTACAGACCACAATGATCTGAATCCCACATGCCAGTCTATAAGACTTCACATGTGCTACACCAGTTCTCTGGAACATTCTACCACGTACCATCAGGCTCAAGGCAGGCCTACCAAGATCACTAATTGCTAATCCCCACCTTCTTTCACACACCTTTCTGTCACTGTCTACACTAGGGCACCCACAGGCACTTACAGTAGCTGTATATAGATGTACTGTCAGGGTGGCAGATTCAACCAATTTTTATGTAATCCACCCCATATTTATGAAACATGTCTGGACCATTGTAAACTTAGCACTTCTCACCCTGTACCTCACCCATACATCCTAATAGATTGTAAGCTCTCGCGAGCAGGGCCCTCACACTTGTGTCTCATCTGTAAGTAGCTTCTATCATGTAATATCTGTCTTTTTGTCTGTAATTATACCCTCTAAATTGTAAAGTGCTTCGGAATTTGGTGGCACTATATGAGTAAAGATTATTTTTTTTATTCTTATTATTATTATTATTATTATTGCCTCCTCTCCTGGGGTTTCGTACTTGCTCAATTACCTCGAAGTATAGTTGCAAAATACTATGCTTATGGGCATGAAAGTATGCAGTAATTGGAGGAAGTAGATGTTGGAGTCATATGGTGGATTTATGCTGAGAGATTTTATCTGGTGGCTAGTTTCACCAACAAAATCAATGCCACATGGACAATTAATAATGTACATTACAAAATTAGAGTAACATGTGAAAAAAACCTTTGATGGGAAATCTTTGTCCTGTCCGGGGATGAGGGACATGTTCCCATTTTGTGACTGTAGAGCACTGCGCACAACATAGACATGGGAATTTCCCCTTGCGCTGTGTCTGTAAGAACATTTGTTTCAGAATTTTAGTGAAACTGCCGATGTCAGCTCTTACTAAATGATCACGTAAGTTGCGGTCCCTTTTAAAGCTTTGCAATGGAGGAGACTGAAATTCCTCTATCTCAGGGTATGCATTATGAAGAAGAGGCCAATGTTTCTTAATGATTTGAGATACTTTGGAAGAGAAGGTGAGGTATCTAAGAAAGTATGGTATGCATTTGGCATTGGTTCTGGGTTTCAGAGCACTTTGTATAGGTGGGGACTGTAATGTAGAATTTGGATAGCCACATTTTTGAAACTTAATTGTCATGTCCTGTAGCCATTGTAAACATATTGTGGGTTTGTCTACTATCCTATTAATGCGGATGTACTGTGATTTTGTAATGACTTCTTAGTGTTAGGAGGGTGGCTACTAGAGTAATGTAAGAGACTATTTCTGTCAGCGGGTTTTGTATAAAGGTCAAAATGGATTAACCTGTGTTATATTCTGGATCATGCTTTATTTTGATATTTATTTTGATATGCTTGAGCTCTATACTCATATGTTTCACTTTTTTCACAGACCAAATGACTTGGCCTCCACTATACGATTGGTGATGTTATCTCTCTGTTCATTGCTCTTATTCATCTCCACTTGTACTTTCTGATTTTTTCCACCTATGTCTTGCATATTTTTTTAGCTTCTTCTTGTTTCTAGGTTCCTTACTTTTCTTACACCCCTCCCCCATTCTCCCTGTTTTCCTCTTTACTTTCTTTTTTTCTCCGTTCTTTACTTACACTTATTTGTCCTATACACTTCCCCCTTTCCTCTTTCTTCTTTATATCCAAAACTCTTGTCCATTGCTTTCTTCCAGCTCTACTCTCTACAACCTTTTTTCTATATCTCTATATCCAGTGTCCATTATCTACTATGCTACTCCACCTAGTTGTTCTTTCAGACTCATTCTCTTTTCATTCTGGGCATTTACTTATACAGTATCTCTCTCTATACTGACATATCCTTTCTTGTTCCTGTTACCCTGTCCACCGTTCTACATAGTTCTCTATTGCTTCTCCTCCAGTCTCTATGACGCACGTCTCACTATCCTCATGTGTTCCAACAGTCAGGTGACCGGCAAAAGATCACGTCCAGTCTCGTCGCATTCTCCCATTGATAACTTCTGAACTCGGGAGCGCATATCTTCACCGCTATGTGCTCGGACACCAGCACACTCTCCGGCTCCAAATATACCACCTCCCATACTTATGTAAGTATCTTGCACCTACTACACGCTATGTGACTATGACCTTCATTCCCACTATTCTACCTTTATCACTATTTGGATCGGCAGACACTTTCTTTGATCCTAGCTCTTTACAAAACCTTGACTCACTTTGGCTTTAGACTTGTCTCCCCTATCACATACCCCTACCTCTCCTAAATGACTTGTCCTGCACTTTATGATTGGTAATGTTATCTCTCTGTTCCTTGCTCTTATTAACCTCCTCATATACTTTCTGATTTTTTTTCCCACTATGTCTTTCATATATTTTTAGCTTCTTCTCTCTTCTAGGTTCCTTCCATTTCTCTCCCTCTCTCCCTCTGATTTCGTCTTCTCTTTTCCTTTATTCTCCATTCTTTACTTACACCAATTTTCCCCTTTCTTTTTCCCCTTTCCTTACACACTTTTTACTATATCTCTATATCCAGTGTCGATTATCTACTTCCAGCCTCATTGCATTCCCAATGACAACTTTCCCGTCTGGGAAGGGGGAAAAATCTTCACCGCTACATCTGGGACACCCACATTTCTCCGACTCCCAATTACCCACCCCCCTACTTAGGTATTTTCACCTATTATAGTTTGGCTTTTTCTGAGACATAATGACATTCCCCTTTTACACTACTTGGATCGGTGGGCACTTTCTTTGACCCTGGCTCTTTACTATACCTTTGAACCCTTTTTTTCACTCACTTTGGCTATAGACATGTCTCACCTACCACATATAACCCCTACCTCTCTTTTCTTTTCCTTATCTCATTGACTATTTTTATGACACCATTCTCTTTTTTCTCCCTCTTGACTCCACATACCCTGCTTTCCTTTCCTTAGGGTTGCCCCATAGGTCCTCGCTTTTTATCCTATCCCTAGTTACATATTCTTTTGGCCATATTTTACCCCTATCACGTCTTTTCTGGCTCTTCATAAAATTAGGGGACATACATCTTACACTTAAAACAGCACTTCCTCCACATACTTAGGTCAGCCCTTTATATACTAAATATGTTATATTCCTCATACAATTGTTTTTTTACCCCTTTACCCTTTATCTCCGCTTCTTTATGGGAACGTTGTACCTCTTGAAATCTGTATGCCACTTTTTTTCCATACTATCAACTTTCCTCTTTCTTTTCCCTCCACTTTCTTTCCTCCTTGCTGATAATTCTGTCTTCTTGCTATATCCCTACTCTCTATTATCTTCTTCCATCTCTTCTTATATGGTATATGTATGATTTTTTTTGTACTTATATTATCTTGTGTCCCTCACGATAGGTCTTTAATGACAAAGGACTGTTGCCAAAACATCAGACAATGGGAATATCTCACTAAATTTTTTAACCTGATCCATCGGATATAACTACAATTTTCTTCTGTTTTTTAATGTTTTGAAAGCCCTTTTAAAGGATCTAAAGGTATGCTGTGGATTCTCTTCCTACTCTGTACTTGGTCATGGGCCTTTTCCACTGAGCACCCAATATCAAAAGGGTGTGCGGCACCAACACACATTGACTCCAACCTCTCCACCATGGCCAAGACCAAACAACTGTATAGGGACACCAGGGACAAAATTGTAGACTGGCAAAAGGCTGGGATGGGCTACAAGACAATGGACAAGCAGCTTGGTGAGAAGGCCACAACTGTTGACGCATTTATTAGAAAATATAAGAAACACAAGCTAACTGTCAATCTCCCCCCGGCCCCGTGCTCATTTCAAAATCTCACCTCATGGGGAAAGATTTTTAGATCAGCCCAAAATAAAAACGGTGGACATTGTCATTCACCTGAATAGAGCTGGGACCACAGTCTCAAAAATAGATTACGGATTAATAAATAGATAGATAAATAGACTTTGTAGGTCATGTAAAGTATTATTATTATTATTAAATTTTAGGAACAACAAACAGGAACAAAAATGGAGGAATAATGTATTTTTTTGTTGTTGTACTGCTTAAATGAAATTAATATAAATATAATACTAATATATGCAGATCCCAAAATAGTAAAATAAAAAGTTAAATGTCTAACAAAAAACAAAGCTTTGTTCAGCCATATCAAAGCAAAAAAATAAAAAAGTTATTTGTTTTAGACTAGCAGATTTAAAAAATGGGAAATTTGTATGATTATTGACCCAAAAAACAGGTCACAAGGAGTTAAAATTAATAATGCATGCTCCAAATACTATAGTTATTAAAAGGAAATATAACTTAAATCCTTATTTGAAGACAAAGATCAAAAGAGGTTGTAATTTTTACTATCCTATTGGAAATCCTCAGTGTGTATGCAACACCTGTGGGATACAGTCGCTCTGTCAAATTTATAAAAGAATAAAACATTTTGTTGCTCGCTGATATCTTTAAAAAATTTTGGGTTAATGTGCATTTTTTTCTTTTAAATCACAATTATCAACCAACGTTTACAGGAAAAAATCAATAGGTTTCATAGGTGTGATTACAGTTTTATACCCTGCCATTACAAAATCATAGTGGATGGATATGTTAAAGATGTAAGTGCTTTTAACTCAATAGAAACTAGTTAACAAAACTTCAACAAAATCGTTATTGTGCTTTCTTTATAAAATGGCAGCAGGCCAATAGAGCACTCTGAGAAAATCATATCCATTGGATTGATGTATGCTGGGCACTTAATTAGTACTATAAAAAAACAAATGCAGAACAATTGGAAAATATATTTCAGTTGCAGCAGGCAATCTTTTTACAATTTATTTTTGCCATTCTTTTAATATTTGAAAATAAGCATTAACGTTAATGCTGGTTATTTGTGTAAAGGCTTTACAACATTAGAAAATGAAAGTCCTATTAGTAGCAGCTCGAAATAAAAAAAAAAAAAAAAAGTATAAATTAATTTAATGCATTTTATTTTAAGAAAATTTCTTTCACCTCCACAAATAGTTCAAAAAAACTTTTCTTAATACAATTGAAAAAGAAATTTTAATGTGAAAAAAAAAACAGGAATTGGGGGGGGGGAGTAAACATAATAAATGTCTGATCACAGGGGGAGTGGGGCCATAGATGGACTCACCTCTGTTTGAAATGGGTTGTGGGGGGGGGGGGGGGGGGGTGTGGGGGGGGTGTGTATATTTTTAGAAATATTTTTGGGGTTTTTAGGGTAAATTTTGTTTATAAAGTTTTTTTAATTAAAAAAAAAATTTAAATTTTTTATTTTTTTTTTTAAAATTTAAGATAAAAAGTGTTGTATAATGTTTTCAAAATGTGATTTTATAGAAGGTATATGTTAAAAAAAAAAGGGGGAAGGGGGTATATTTCGCCCCGTT